>JAHDVE020012259.1:0-33825 GCA_022606495.2 Halesus radiatus | reverse complement strand
TGAAATGATTTCGATTTTTAATATATTTCTGTATTAGATTATTTTAGTTTTCCTTTTTTTTAAATTTATTTTTATTAAATAATTTACGTTTAATTTTGTTTTTTGTTTCACGTTTCATACCATAGTCGGTGTGCAATCACATAAAAAAAATTAAATGTGTAAAATGATTTACTGAAGGATTTATTTTTCAAATGGTCATTAAAACTCTTCCCTTACGGTGCTAGAAAATCCCTCGGGCTGCCGTGCTGTACCCTCAGTGTACAGGGAAAACACTATTTTTGTTTCCTTTATTTAGTCCTATAGTTTTTAACATAAATTATAACATAAATTACGTACAATTTTTTTACATGCATTGTTGAAATTATAATAGTAAGAAATGCAACACACATAGGCGCTGCCTGTGTATGGGTAGCATGAGTAATTTAAGTAAATAACAGTACTATTATCATAATACGAACATATTTTCGGTGCTGTACGCTCAGTGTATACATTTAGACTTTTTTTAAGTTGGAAAAAATGATAAGTTTAGATTTATTACTTATATAAATCTTTTTATTGCATATTGCAATATTGTGTATAAGTAATGAAAGCGATGAAAAACATCGACCATACATAAAACTTCCATTACAGCCGGCAGACCGCCGGTTACTACTGACAACCGCGCATCATGGCATGGTGAGTGAAATTCCGTACCTCCCTCGATCACTACCACACCATTCGTCAAGTTACCAACGCACGTAGACGTACATATATATTGAGAATTTTTTTCTAGATTTTTGGTTAAAGTATTTTTTCTGTTGCGTTCGATAAATACTCGTAATATGCTGTAACTATTTTATCCAATTCATAAATTTATTGCGGAGGAATCACCAAAATACGAACTATGTGTTAAGTACACTTATAGAGATGTTGAAATAAATAGAGACGCACCGGCAAGGATGTTAAAAAAAACTTTGGACTCAAATTGGTAAAGAATGATGAATACGAGTATACTAATGACAAAAAAATTTACCCCTAGTTTTTTTTATCAAGAAATCTCATGAACAAATAAAATCACCAATCCACAAAAAGTTTAGTACAGTAATTGACCTAGCACTTACAAGGTTCTATTCTCGGAAAAGCTTTCTTCCACGCAGAGTTTAGTTTATAAATACGTATTTTCGTACTAGTTTAATTAATTGTTAAAGTAATTCACCAAGCCCCCGGGAACTAAACGAAACGAAGCCGTAAATTCTCGCCTTCTAAATGACAAATATTATGATTAATTTGGTCTTCAGGTAAAAAGATTAATTCGCTAAGAGGATGTTTCAAAAAAATACCGTCCTTACTGTGACTTTATTCACTGCGCACATTTAGAACCAAATCATTCACAAACTCCTTAAAAAACATCATGTCTAGAGTTCAAAGATAATAGAAACAGGGAGGTGGGTTGTGAACCATTATTTGTATTAAACTGAGCGCACGCCCACGTCGCCAACACCGTTCACCCATACCACTGAAAATCGCATCTCAGCACAGGCGTCTAGCATTTGTTTCTACCTACACACCAAACGCATAACTTTCCACACGCTTCCATGCCATATATCCCTTAGTTTATATTATTTGACGGCCTCTGGTTCAAATCCGAAGGTCGCTGGTTCAAATCCCGGCGTTCACAAGTAAATTTAATTTAATTTATTTGTGTTGTTTCGCAATTAATTCATTTAAAAATTATGTGTAGTATATTTGCGCACATTCCAGAGTGGAAGATACTCTCCGTATCGCCCTGGTGAAATAAAACAATTCAGAATTGAAACGTTGCTTGAAATGGCTTTTAACCATGTTTGGTGACCAGATCTGAATAGCTAGGTATTTCTTCATCTCCCCTTCTCCTTCCTCTCCCCAATACCTTCAGCCTCACAACATTCTCCAATTGGGGAGGCTATAGTCTTACTGGCTCCAGACGATCGGGAGCAGTTGGGACTCTTGTGCGGTATTCATATAAAAATATATATATATAAATATGTATATGTATTTACTTATGCCAAAGAAATATCTGAATACCGTTTTTGCATTAAATCAGGCATTACATAATGCTCATGGTGCAAAAATGCGTCTTAACGCATGCGCCACGCTGCCGATAGCAGACGAAATTAAATCACGAGTTTTTCCATCTCTGCCCTGGTACTTCTGCACTTAATTACAGTCGTTTTTTTATTTAGATAATTTTGAGTAATATATTGTATGAAATATGTAGGTATATCTACACGGTATTCAGAAACACGTGGTACAACTGGGAAACTGGTGAATCTACCTGACGTTTACTTTCGATTTTGTGGTACAACTTGTTTGATTTAAAACTAATTCGGATTTTTTTTTAAATCTGTCCGCTACGGGGTTACTATCAGCTGTTAATTGTCTTTTAAAATGCGCCAAGCGAAGACCCGGCTCCAATTTCATTTTAACCCTTTAGTTGTTGAAAAAAATATATATCAAATCGAAAAAATAGTGGTGTTTGGTTTCTCAGTGTAATGTGAAGTCACCAGTTTTCCACTTCTACCACGATTTTCCGGACACCGTGTATAAAAGCCAAAAACTAGCCGAACCTCTGCCACATTTGACATTATTACAAATCGATAAATACCTCTATTTGAATTTTTCACGATTTGAACGGTCCCTGTTAACCGTTTCAGTTTTTGATCAAATTTGGATCAGCGGTCAAGCATAACATCATTGTAAACAGTAAACTTTGCCTGCTCTCAAAACAGGTTCTCCTAGTGCCATAACCCTTATAATATATAGAGATTCTATAGACGAATAAATAAAATAAAATAAAAAATATATATACGAGTATATGTATTAAATAATCCCATTAAAAAATGTTTAAAAATAAGTAGTTTAACGGTTTTAAACTTAAATTTTATATTTAATAAAATGTTAGAATAGATGGCATATTATCATATACATTCATTGCTATGAGTGGCGTTCTTCAGGGGTCATATTTAGGACCAATACTGTTTTTGTTATTTTTTAATGATGTGTTATATATTTTCAATGATGTGCTAGTCCTAATGTTTGCAGACGATCTGAAATTATTCATGGTCATAAGAAAGGTTATTGATTGTCATACACTGTCAGATGACTTGTCAAGACTTTTTATATGGTGTCAAGATAATAAGTTACAATTAAACACAAGCAAACGTCAAATTACGAGGTTTTACCGAATAATGAATTCAATAATTTTTGATTAGTCCATTAATAATGTTTCGTTAGTTTCTGTCTCGGAAATTAATGACTTGGGAATATGGTTCGACAAGAAACTTAAATTTATTAAGCATATGGAAACCATATCCAATAAAGATTTGAAACCATTAGTTTTTTTAATAGTATTAAGTGACTTCAATAATATCAATGCTATAAAAACATTGCAAATCTCTAGTGAGGAGTTATATCGAATACAAATCCACAGTTTGGTCTTCGAATTATGAAGTTCATTCACACACGATTGAAAGAATCCAACATAAATTCTTAAGTTACGTAAAATTTAGATTTGGTATTCCTAGATAATGCGTAGGCTACGATTATTCACTTTATTCATTAAATTAATAAGAAATATCTGAACGTAGAATTATTTGCGATTTAACATGTTTGTTTAAGATTGTAAATTCAATGTTTTATACCCCTGAGCTGCTGTATTTGATTCCTTTTGAATTACTTAGCAGGACATTTAAAATACAGTACCTACCATTTTATTGTGACAATTTGGCTTCAGCGTCGCAATATTATATCCCTATGCGACGAATTTAAATCTGGGGAACAAATACTTCGATTTTGTTGAATTTGGTACATCAATGTTACAGTTAAAGGGTGCATTAATTAGTACGGATTTTTTCACCGAGTAGAGCGAGGTTATTTGAAATTATTTAACTTTGTATAAAAGTGTAAAATTATGTTTTTTCATTTTATATTATCTATTATAATATGCACCTTTTCAATAATATTTGTAAATGTCCATGTAAAAGCCTGTAATGGACGTAAATAAATAATGTAAATAATGATATGTTTTAAAATTTATTAAACTACAAAATTTACAAATTTTCTACGTATTGTATGTTCAATTACAATAGTTGGTATTTCTTCGCAATGCCAGGGTCATTTTTATACGAGATACTGGAATGAACTGACATTCATATTTTCCATCGCGCTTCAATAAATTCAATATTTGAGGAATGAAATATAATTATATAATTTCAAACATATACATAAGTGGCGCTTTGGCCTTATTACTATTACCATCTCATGGCTCGATTTGCTGACTGAATTTCTGTTGCATTGTTTGTGCTCTTTGGGAGGGGATCTTAACTGGATTGAAAGCCCTAACCAAATAATGGAAAAGGGACAAACATGTGGTCGTAAACAATTTAATAAAGTTGCCTTTTGTACTTGCTGAACGAAATATAATTAATATTATTTTTTTCGCCACTATTCTTTATACTCGTACTTGATAATTACACTTTTTTTCTAGATTTATCGTATTGCCATACTGTGTCAATACTAGTCTTTTCCATTCTATTTTGTATAATGGCACTTAATATGACCTAAACTTGTCAATTTGACTGTCCTAAAACGGGATTTATTTCAAGTGGGGCAGTCAAAGATTTCATAGATTTTATGGTTTAATAATGTGTGTTTCAAAATAAATAAATAAATATTACTACTGCCGAATGCATCTCCCAAAAAGGACTGTACGTCAATTTATCACGAATTTAATATTTCATTCTACTGTTACGACAGTGTGACCAAGCTCACCACCTGGCACTATCCACTTTGTAACGCGTTGACAACTAACATACCCTTAACTTTTATACGAAGGATATTTATATGAAAATAATAATATTTTGTTTTTTCTAGAAAGCAGTCACTTTGTGGTTTAACATATTAATGAAATAAAACAATTACTTTGTTTATAACCAATGTAATAAATTTTGTGGATACAAACAAATTAATTGTTTTATTTCATGAAAACAATTATTTTTCATTACCGCCATCTTTCAGATATTGGGTAAACCTTTTTTTAAAAGAATCCAATTGGAATAATAATTGTTATGGAAATCAACAACAGAGTTCCCTTTGTAGAAAATAATTGTCTTTCTGAGGTCTACGTTCCAGGTTAAGGGCCAACATTCAAAAATGACCCTAAACATCACTTTTTAGTCTGCTTACTCGAGCAATTCCACATATAATTTGTCTGTAAATTCTTTACCAGTAGGTAGAAAAATGTATAAGGTTTCAAATGACAAAAAATTGAAAAAAGTGAATGTAATTTTGTGCTTTTTTCATTAGGGTTTTTGTCATTTGAAACCCTATACAACTACCCGTATAGAATTTACAGATAAATCATTCATAGTATTTCTTGTGTTAGCAAACAAAAAATGGGAATTTTTGGGTGCTCTAGGAAGGCTCTCACGTCCAGACTTCATAACTTGAAAAATAAGTAACTCCACCGTTGACTAATCACTCCAAAATTACTTTCGTACGTACTGTTCAAGCTGTCTGGGTGTAAAGTGCGGTTACTTTGAGAGATGATTGATTCTACATGACAGTAAAAGTAAAGAAGATCAAATTTTACGAAATTCAATTTTTTCCCACAAACAAACACGTACCTACTAAAAATCTATACCCTAAGGTCGAACAAATGCGAATGAAATATCTGATGTGAATTGATGGAAACCGCATACAAAAAATAACACACAATGAAAGTTTTTAGATTTAAATGAAAGCACAAATCAACATTTAAAGTGAAAAGTGCTTCAAAGCGTTGAATTTTTTAATGAAGTTATTTATTGTAGCTAGTGGCGTGGGTTCCGATGACGTCAGAACTTATCCGGTCAAACGCACGAGTAGAGCATTTGTATATTTTTATTAAGAGAATTTTTTATTGTGCATATCGATTTGCATGAATACGAATATTTTTATTAGATTATTTCGATTTAATTTCCAGTTTTCTTTGCAAGTAAATTTTCGATGGACTCTGGATTTAAATTATTGTTTATTTTCTAAAGATATGTTTGCATATTTCTGGCGCAAAGTAGTTAACAGAATTTGAATAACAATACATTATTTACACCATTGCACTGTTTAAAATATAAATATCAACATGTTTTGAAAGTAAAGCTTCCCTCATCAGGATAGAGAGTATACTAATAATTAATGACAAGTATAGAATAGTATCATCTATACTTGTAATTAATTTTTAGTGTACTGTGTATATTGATTAGGGAAGCTTCACTTCTGAAACATGTTGATATTTATATATTAAACAGTACAGTGGTGTAAACAAAGTACTTTTTTTAATGTTATTAATAATGACGTCTTATAATAATTATACGTCTATTGGAGGAACGATTTATTTATTCATAAATTAAAAAAAAAAAAAACAACAACATTAGCCACTTATCTCATTAGGGCAGTCCTGTATTGAGATGAGCGGCTTTACAATTTATTAAACCAAAAAAAAAAACTAATTAGCTTTTCCTCTTCTTCTATTATATGAAAAAGAAGAATGTCCCAGGTGGGCGGTGTGTGTTTTGTTTTGTATACAAATCTAAAGTTTTATTCCGAGCTTCATGAAATGTTGCACACATGACTTTAGAAATAAGAGGAAGGTCACTGTCTATATACTGTTTTTATAAATCACCCCCTTCTCTATTTCCCACCCTTAAAACAGACATTTGATAATTCTTGATCAAATTTAGCACACTTGACGTTCAAAGAAAAGGAAAACGATAGGGTTAAGAGTAAAAGTAGGGGTAACACACCACAACCACAAGACTTTACTCCAAACCATTCGTAACTCCGGGGCAACGCCGGGTACTTCAGCCAGTAAGTAAATAATAACGATAATATCGAGCATACACAAGTTATCAACACGGATTACAACATATTACTATTAATTTATTTAGGTTAATTAACACTGTTACGTGGAAATCAGTTGCTTTTATTTCATTGGGTGACCTGAATTTGTGAAACAGTTGAACAATCTGTACAACCTGCGTAATTTAATTGGAAAATAAAATGATTTTGTGAAAATTGTGTCAAAATCAAGTAGCGTGTTGAATTATGAATGTAAGGAGTATTAACGGGGAGAGGGACGTTGGAGAGTTATTATTTATTAATTCAAAATAATGATAGTATTATTACGCAATACCATAAACCAAATATTTTTAAATCGAAAAATATTTATTAAATATTTTATAAATTTACATTTACAATAGTTGAAATAGATGTTGTTTTTTATTATTAATATATTTTTTTATTATAATAGCCATTCAAGCTGTCAATTGTAACTGCGAAGTTGTTCGCGCACGCTGCGTGCGCTCCCGCTGACATTTATATGAGTACTGATTATAGGAGCGAGCCATTGGACGTACGCTCCCGGCTATGTTCATATGACCACTGGTAAAACCTGCTGTGTAGCCGCAAAACGCAATTTCGGGCGGGCCACCCAGCAATTTGGCCGCCCGCTCGTGTGGAAGCCATTTTACACTGCCTTCATTGTATATTGCCATTCCATTTGATTGAAATTAAATATTTATGGTGAAAAAGAGAAATAAAGAAATTTAAGGATCGAATGGACAGACTTTTGGATCACGAAACACGCCCATATCGCATTTATTGTGTTCTTTTATATTCTACGTCTGCATTAAAATTGAATTTGAAAATGAAGTAGATATGACACGAACCTTCTGAGATTCATCAGATTATTTATTTGTGAAAAAGATTTCCAAACTGGGAATATTCTAACCTAACCTAACCTAACGTAACTGAAAGAATCCTGAAAATCTCTACACGATATTTCAAAATGTGCAATAGAAAGCCGTTAAATAGAATCAAATTCAATAATGCTTACTTTGTTACCTATTAGCCGATGTATACCCGACCTTGCTCAGGTTTTTTTTAAAAATAAAGTTATAAAGTTGTGAATTATTCCTTGTAGTTTGGGTGCCATAATTGATTTGACAGCGAAATTAATGTCTTGTGACGAATATTACTATCTCCAAATAAAGAAACAAAGAAACGTTTCATTTGAAAATTATATTACTTTCGAAATATTTATTTTTGTCAAAATACTCGTATATCTAAATAATAAAATTCTTAAGTAGGTACCTGCTTATGTTTTCCATTTTGAAAATATTCCACCGAAACAAACCTTCTTCTTTTGAATCTGTAATCTATGGCTAACCAGGGTGGCATATCTCTGGGTTAATCTCAATGCAACATGACGGGTTCAATGTTTTTCATACTAATTTTAAAACGTTATAACAACAATTTTACATATTGGATTTCATTCAAACTACTCTCTAAGCCTTCCCGGTACTAATGAAAAAAAAACTGTGCTATTTTCTGCGAAACCGGTTAAGTAATTTTTGAGAAAATCGAGGACAGGCAGACAAACATTCATTTATATATAATTAGAGATAGAACTGTCGCGGTTAGAGATATTGCCGTGAAAACGGTGTCCGGTCGTACGTTAAAACTGGTTTATATTTCTTGACAGATCGAATATCTACAACTCACGTCACAATATTTTCCTAAAGCCGCGTTGTGATATATTTGTGCATCAAATGTGATTTGCGACGTGTCGGAGAAGCTATATTCTTTTATCACGGACAGGAGACGAGAGGAATGAAGCGGGGGCGGAGGGGGGGGGGTATAAGGCAATACTTTTCAATTTATAAACTTCAAAAGAATCTGTATCCCCGAGGAAATCTCGGGTGCATGAAATATCTCAATACAGGGCTTGTGTGATGTGGACTAGACTTTCAAAAGTGGCCGTAAAAAAACGATATATATTATTTAATCATTTAAGAAGGTGATTTTAACCAATCCAAAATAAAACAGGAAACCGAAAAAACCATGTAAAATAAAAAAAAGGCATTCGTCGCATATGGGATTCGAACCTACGACAATCGTTCTACCAACTGAGCTAATGAGAACAGTTCACTTTATCGATATCATACCTCATGATCAAGACTTGTCAATGTTATCCTCCATTAAATCCCATATTATTGACTGCTATCTTAATGATGATTACAAAGCTCTACCCGAATATGTTTGTAATCTAGATAGTCAATAGATGTCCCATACAAATAAAATAAATCGGATAGGTTTATCCGAGACACTATCTAGATTGCAATTATATTTGGGTAACACTTTGTAATCATTATCAGTAATGTCGCATTTTTGGTACGAACGCTTACAATTTTAATCTTTTTAATTTACAACTGTTTCCTAAATAACAATAGATCTAGTCACAAAACGCGGCTAAAGCCATTTCAAGCAGTGTTTCGATTTTGAATGGTGGTCTTTCACCATGGCGATAATGAAAATATATTTATTCATGTGAAAATCGCACAATAGGTGAAAAATTGCATCTCCAATTGGGGTATGTTGAAGAGGAAGAGGAAGGTGGGGAAGTACCTGGCTATTCAGATCTGGTTACCAAACAGTGCTAAACTCATTTGAAACGTTTCAATAATGACGATTCTGAATAGTGGTCTCACCAGGGTGATATTCAGAATATCTACCACGCTGGAACATGTCAGAGATATATTATCTGTCATTTTATGTGAATTAAATATGATACAACACAATTTAATTCAATATGATTTGTTTGTGCACGACGGGAATGAAACCAGAGACCTCCAAATTCTGGGGTAGGGATGCGTTGGGGACGCTGATTTCAAAAATGTTTTCAACTTTTCCGTATAGTTTTGGAGATATATTATCAATAGCAAATTATCCATTTTAACACTGGTAAATAAATATATTATGAATATTTTTTGTATAATCGTAAAATAAGGATCTGTTAAATAAGGATCGATTTTATCATAATTTACATTTAATTTAAGGCCCCATTTTGTAAAATCATTTAGATTCTAAAATACCTCCTGTATGTGCCCTTTTATAATATATATTTTAAAAGGATACGTGCTGACACCAACCCTGATGTGTGGCAGTGAGGCATGGAACTGGCAGAGGATGGATGAAAGTTGACTGAATTATTTTTATTATTTACAATAACTTCCCACAGGAGGCCCTGAGGGAAATAATTTCCAGCAAGACGTACATAATCTTTGGGCATACTTTGTGGAAGGTTTTTTAGAGGATAGTGAGGAGTGAACCTGAATCTTGAGGAGACCCGTGTTGTAGGAGGGATGGAACACAGAGGCCGGCAGATCATTCGACAACCGAGCTGTTGAGACACAAATGAGTCACAGAAGCGACTTGTTCTCATGTGATAACCATCAACCATCTGAAAATGTTAGGCCCGCGTTTGGCGTATTTCCTGACTGCACCAGTGCCGAAGGGATCAATGACGCTAGTTCCTCAGAGAATCTTCCATTAAAATACCGGTAGAACAAGGACAGCATTCCTACCTGACGTCTCCACAGATTGCAATCCGTTTCTTAAGATGGGCAAATCTATCTTAATCTTATATAATTCGAGTTTCTGCGTTAGGACGTACGTCTTTTCGCCGCGCCGTTAATTTTTAAATTATTACGATAATTTGATTAAATTGTCTCCAAATGGAAACGATAAATAACGAGGCAAGTGCGCTTCGTTTGTTAACGACGGCTATTGAACGCCTTTCAATTAAAATCGATCATTTGACAAGTGATTTAAATGTAGTCAAAAATATTCTACAAACGTCAAACGTCGGTAGTTTGAATATTATCGATAGTGAAACTGCAAGTACATCAACAGGTGCGAGTGCTAGTGATGTACACATGAAACAAGTGCTGGTTTTTGATTCCGCCACAGGCGCCACTAGCGCGCCGTTCGCCTTCGCCGTATCTACTACTACGGCGGGCGACACTGGCGCCACCACTGCTCCGCCCGTTGCTACCTCCGCTCTAGTACCCCCGCTTGCCCCCCTGCCCGCTAAGCCGGCTCCCGTCGTACAAGCCCCCACAAGAATGGCTACCGGCAGGAGAATAACCCGCTCGCAGGCTGCGAAAGGCTCCCAAGGAGGGAAAAAAGCCGGTGATAGTTCTTTGGCTGATAATTCTGACACATCTACCCTCGCTGCATCTACTTCTGCCGTGTCTATCGACATTGCATCTACTTCTGCTACGTCTGCCTCCGCCCTACCCAGCAGGGACCCACCGCCCTCGTCCGATGAAACTATAGTAGATGTACCACCTCTGGATCAAACTTCGGGGAGTCAACCTTGGACATTGATCAACAGGAAAAGGCGCCCTATCGCCGTACGAGGCAGCCAAAGGAATCGAGATGAAGTGAAATACTTTCACCTTTACCCTCTGCATCCTGATACTTCGCTAGATGATATGACGTCATACCTTAAAACAATACCAACTGTAAGCACCTCCTCATTCAAGGTATCTAAAATTAAAACGAAGGGAGAATATGCATCATTTAAAATCGGTGTGCCCGAGTCAGCAGTGGCAGACTTGCTGCAATCAAAACTCTGGCCAAAGCACACATTCTTGAAAGAATGGGTCAACAAGGTAATAGCTCCAAGGCTACCCAATATTAAACCAAGTTGACGCCGTAATACTCTACATTTCTTTTACCAAAATGTTAGAGGACTGAAAACTAAATGTTCTTCATTTTCCTCTAATGTTTTGGTAAATAATTTCGATGTAATAGGACTGACTGAGACTTGGCTGAACTCCAGTGTGTTCAACCCAGAGTTATTCGATGGCAGTTTCCATGTGTTCAGAAAAGACAGAGACAATGGTATTGGCCACAGACAAGGCGGCGGTTGCCTTTTGGCTGTTAAAAGCAAACTTAAGGCTGAACGCATACCTGCTCTGGAGGCTGGCATCGAAGACTTATGGGTAAAAATAACTTACAATGTTTTTGTTACTTTTACATGTGTAGTATATTTTCCACCAGCATCAAATTTAGAAATATTTCAACTTTTTTTAACAAAATACATGAAAACGTCGATCTTATCGGAACAAGGAATGTTATTATTTTGGGAGATTTCAACATATATTCCGTGCGCAGTAGCAAAGATGTCGAAAATGACCTTAACTTCTTATGCGAAGTATTCGGGCTCTCCCAGAATAACGATATTCTTAATTCCGAGTCCAGGATATTAGACCTTGTTTTGTGTAACATGACATTAAATGTTATACACAGTGATTCTCCTCTCGTACATGAAGACAAATATCACCCCGCATTAGAGTTTCGGTATTCCTGCAAAAGTCCTCCGAAGGCTACCAAAGTTCCCCAACATGATGATGGCACTTTGCGTGGATGGATCTTTGGTAGGGGTGATTTTGACAAACTTTACCATATGATGAGTCAATTGGAATGGCAAGAGCTTTGTAACTTTGATACCGTTAATGAGGCGCTGCACCATTTTTATTCTTGTATATATAATATATTTGACGCTTGCTTTCCAAGGAAACCTCCCAACAGAGGTGGACGTAGATATCCGAAGTGGTTCTCTAGAGATACCATCGCGAGCATCGAGGTGAAGCATGCTCACCATAAAAAATGGAAAGCTACTGGTGACCGACGTGAGTATGAAATGTTCAGTAAACTCAGAACAGTTGTGAGACGAAATGTTCATATAGCATTTCGTACATATGTTAAATCTATAGAGAGTGATATCAAGCATGATTCTAAGTCATTTTGGGACTACGTCAAATCACTACGTAAGGACGGTGGTATAACGGACACCATGATGCATGGTGATCGAGAAGTTAGAGGAGCGGATGTAGCCAATGCGTTTGCGACACATTTCCAATCCGTGTATAGTAATGAGCCTCCATTACTAAATCCCAATACTGCTGCCAAGATGAATGTGAAGGGAGCCCAGAACATTGATATACGTCATATAGACGAATCAGATGTAAAATCTTCCATTACAAAAATGAAACATACACATTCTCTTGGTCCTGATTTTTTACCAGTCTTTTTTCTGAAAGGATGTGTTGATTTTTTAAAGCTGCCCCTAAGCTTCATATTCAACCTCTCTTTAGAAACTGGTATATTTCCTGATTCCTGGAAAGTCTCAAAAATTTGTCCTATCTTCAAAAGCGGGTCAAAGACATTTGTGGAAAATTTCAGACTGGTGGCTATTCTCTCTGCCCCGGCAAAGCTGTTCGAGTCAATACTCCACAAACACATGCTGTCGCAAGTAGAGCCATTTATAATATCGGAACAGCATGGGTTTAGAAAGGGCCGATCAACAGACACGAACCTATTGGTACTAACAGATTATGTATCAAAATCCTTAGATAAAGGCTACCAAGTTGATTGCTCATACAATGATTTTTCGAAGGCTTTTGATACTGTAAATCATGACATCTTATTAAATAAACTGTCAATGATAGGTTTTTCTTTACGGTTTCTAATATTCTTTGCCAGTTATTTTACTGGAAGAAAACAATTTGTATCGCATGGAATATTTTTGTCTAAATTATTTCCTGTGCTCTCTGGAGTTCCTCAGGGCTCTAATTTAGGCCCCCTCCTCTTTTCTATTTTTATTAACGATATCGCAGAGAGCATTCTGCATTCCAGGTTTCTTCTTTTCGCTGATGACCTAAAACTGTTCTTAGAAATATTAACTTTAGAAGACTGCAATCGACTCCAATCGGATATTGATAGAATCATTGATTGGAGTAAGAGAAATCAGATTGAGTTCAATATTTCTAAATGTTTCATTCTTTCTTTCACAAGGGCGTGTCATACTTGGTTTTACCGGCATAATATGAACGCCCGAAGTTTAAAACGTGTCTCCACTATGAAAGATCTTGGTATCGTGTTTGATAGTAGGCTGACATTTCATGCTCATATTGAAGTCGCCTGTAGTACTTCATTAAAAATGCTGGGTTTCGTCCTACGTACTTCAAGGAATTTTAAAGACTCGGGTTCTCATAATTTTATATAACTCGCTAGTAAGGAGTAGGCTTGAGAGTGGGTCGGTGGTTTGGAGCCCACATCAGGTGAAGTATTCCTTCATGTTGGAAAGAGTTCAGAAGAAATTTTTAAGATTTCTTTATTTGAGGGAATATGGCTACTACCCGTGGCTCTATCCTACCGACTTTCTCCTAGGTATGCTCGGAATGAACCATCTGCGGGTCAGAAGGGATGTACACATTGTGACACATTTCTTCAAACTGATTCGCGGATGGTTCGAAAATTCGGCTGTCATGGAGAACATTTATTTCTATGTTCCCGATGGTTATCTCCGTCACCGACACCATAGACTGTTTTATCTCTCTAGGACCAACTTGCCAATGGGCATGCCGGTGGGGAGGGCAATCTTGCTGTTAAATAGAATCACTTCGGATATCGACATATTTAGTATCAATGAAGTTGAATTTAAACGTAAAGCTTTGTTGCTACTTGCATAATGCCAGTATGCCTTGTATACAATTTACTGAGATTATGCATGTCTAACTTATTTTTTGTTTTAATTTTTATTATTTTTTATAAGTAATTATTTTGGATGTTGTACATCCTATATCATCTTTAAAAATGCCTTAAAATGTAAATTTTGTAAAATTTTTAAAAAGAATAAACAGTTGAATTGAATTGAATTGAATTGAATTGAATTGAATTGAAGAGGTATAAAACGTGAGTGTAAAGTTTGGTAGCAGCATGCATTACCGTGCAATGAATGATAAGGTATAAAACGCGAATCTGAAGTTTGGTAGCAGCATACATGACCAGATAATAGATGAGAAGGTATAAAATATGATTGTGAAGTGTGGTAGTAGCTTGTGTAACCTTATAACAAATGAAGATGTATAAAATATGAGTGTGAAGTGTGGTAGCGGCATGTATGACCGTATAACGAATGAAGAGGTATAAAATATGAGTGTGAAGTGTGGTAGCGGCATGTATGACCGTATAACGAATGAAGAGGTATAAAACGTGAGTGTAAAGTTTGGTAGCAGCATGCATCACCGTGCAATGAATGATAAGGTATAAAACGCGAATCTGAAGTTTGGTAGCAGCATACATGACCAGATAATAGATGAGAAGGTATAAAATATGATTGTGAAGTGTGGTAGTAGCTTGTGTAACCTTATAACAAATGAAGATGTATAAAATATGAGTGTGAAGTGTGGTAGCGGCATGTATGACCGTATAACGAATGAAGAGGTATAAAATGTGAGTGAGAAGTGTGGTAGCGACATGTATGACCAGATAATGAACGAGAAAGTATAAAACAAGAGTATAAATTATGGTAGCAGCATGCATGATCATATAACGAATGAGGAGGTATAAAATGTGAGTATGAAGTGTGGTAGCAACATGTATTGCCGTATAAAATGAAGAGATTCAAAACATGAATGTGAAGTGCTATAACAGCGTGTATTACTGTGTAAAGAATGAGGAAGTATACAACGAATGCAATGCAGATGTAAGTATAATTAAGTAGATTACTATAATGCAGAGTGGATAAAGTAATGTCAGTAGTGTAAGAGTTGAGGTTAAATAAATAAAATTCAGATTTAGTTCAGTGCCTACTTGTATGTAATTATAATACCCTGCCCGAAAATTTGAAATCTGCTCTGTTAAGGTACAAAACAACGATACATCGTGCCTTGCGCTAAGAGGGTTAACGTTGTAATAGACTGAATAATCTCTGGCATCATGCAAATCGCTTTATAGCCCATACCCTCGTTACATTGTGTGGGATACTCGCTGCTTCCAGCTATTAGGTTAAATCCCTTTGAGGAAATCGCAGGTAGACTAATTTTTGATGGTTTGTCACACACATTGAATAATGTAATTGGCCCAGTGAGGTGAGCAATGTGCGGGTATCAAAGAAAGATATTCAAATGCGCAACAAATAACCATTCACTAAATTTTGCTTAGTTGCATTTAGAATTGAGTTTTTCCAACACTTTTTTTTTATTTATTTGAAACATACATTATTAAACAATAAAATGTAAGAAAGTTTTTACTGCCCAACTGGGAACAAATCGCGTTTTAGGACAGTCAAATAGATAATTTTAGTTCATATTAAGTGCCATTATACAAAAAATAGAAGGAAAAACGCTAGCGTTGACATAGTACGGTAATATAATATATCTAGAAATAAGTATAATCATTAAGTATAAGGAGATTTTAAGATTATTAAGAGATTATTAAGGAGAATATATGTGTTTGATAGGTATTGGTTGGTGCTTGAAAACTGAGTTCTAAAAAAGACCGGGGACCAAAATTTCATTCACAGTTTTTCCTCTAAATATGGTCAGGAATAACTAGTTAAAGTAAGTTTGGTACGTGTCTTAACACCCTGTATGTAAGTTCTGAAAATAAGAATGTTGTATTTTAGAATTTTGGAGTTAGATAATTAATACTTGAGTCGGTGCATGTCAAGAGTTAGAACGCCAGAAGAGTGCGTATTAATGTGAATGAAGCAAGGAGTGTGTACCAAGACCGAATTGTTTGGGGGTCCATCCTCTCTGTCCACCCCTTGGGAGAACGGGCGTGATGGTTTGTTAGTTAGAATTAGATCCGATAATCCTTTTTTTTAATTAATTGATTTGAATAAGATCTTCAAAAGATTGGTATTCATTTGCGGTGTCATCATTATTAAATGAATTAAAAATTACTTTGTAATGACCCTTTATTAATATATACACATATTTCGAAAGCGATGTCTATACTTGACATTATTATTTTGTAGTGTTCTGTATATTCCTGAAGAATTAGAGTATTACGTACAGTTATGTAATCCGTACTCACATCACAACCGAAATTATATTAATTGATAAACTAAAGTTCTTAAAAACTTAAGACAAGATTTTTGTGCATAGCGCAAAGGGTAACAATTATTATTTTTATAAACAATAATTATTAATCTAAAACACTCATCAAAATTGAAAAAACCTTCCGAGCAAAGATAAATGTCGCCGGCAGGACTCGAACCCGCACCCTTCTAATGTCCGGTTAGATGCTCTACCTTTATGACATTTATCTTTGCTCGGAAGGTTTTTTTTTTTTTTCAATTTGGATGAGTGTTTTAGATTAATAATTATTGTTTATAAAAATAATAATCGAAATTATATTGTTCAATTGTTTGGTTTCACAATGAGCAAACTCTTTGTGGATTGACATGATGAATTAAATGAAATATTTTTGTATAAATACTTCGACTAGATTCGATTCCATTGAATCATCTTCAGTAGATATATAGAATGGCCTGAGGTACCACCACGCAGAATCGAAACGTGCGTTATAGCTTTACTGATAATGGTTTTACTCGTTGTGGCCAGAACGGAATAGCGGCCGGTCCCATCACATTCTTCAGTCACTCGACAAACTCTTCAATCCTCTAGCCTCTGAATTTAAAATTTCAATATACATTTTACAAACTTTCCCTGAAACGTTTAAGTTTTTATGCACTCAAGAAAATATATGTTATTTTTTAAGATAATCCCCATTCAGATGTTTAGTTTCAAAAGCAGTAAGGAACTACAGTAAAAAAAAATATTTTTATTAATTATGAAGTTCCAACTTAAATACCTGAATATTTCGTGAGTGAGTTAAAATAATTTTCAATAATAAAGTCCGCTAAAACGCTTCAAATCTATGGCCGGTCGGTTTTAATCAGTTTTGAGGTTAGAATGTCAAATGTCAAAATAAGGATGAGGTTTACCGTACATAATTTTATATTATTAATTATTAATTATTTTTATTGAGATTTAAAAACTTCATTGTAATATTTGATCATTGCAGAAATATATTGTCATATCAGAAACTGTAAATATTTCAGTCGCATCTGGGACTGCGACTGAAATATTTTTAGTTTCTGTCCTTTTGTCCGGTTTCATCTTTCATTTAGGTTTGTTAATATTATTTTCTTCAATGATTAAATAATTTTATATTCTATTAATAGTAAACCATAACTAAACATATGTAATAAAATTGTGTACATTTTTAGAAACTTTAACTCAAAGGATAATAGCAGTATTGAGCATTAATATTATAATAATATCCGTGTTGACAATTGGTTTCCTCACGAATACTCCAATTTCTGTAACTAATACTAGTTTTTTTTATATTGAATAACAATTATAGAGCTAAAGTCGTCCAAATTAAGTTGAAAAAAAACCGTATTTGAAATGCAAAACAAAAGTGAAAAATAAAAATGTCCATACTAATCCAAAAACAGGTTGCCCACTTTACGTCAGATGTTCCAAATGCAATAGTACATACATAGGGTGTTTTTATGAGATGATTTTTTATTCACTTAATAATAAAAGTTACATATTCAGAATCGGCGTTTTGCTGATCTATATGAATGTATATTTTAATATAACACGTGTTGTTCTGTTATTTAACATGCTATAGGTATGAAATAATTCTCAGCGTTTCTTTAAACGCTAATTGAGTAAGTAGTCTTGAGATTTTTGCTCTATTTTAAATATGTCGTGATTTATTAAATATTTTTAAAACGTTCGCTTACGTCCTAAGCGTATTTTATATTATCGCACTCCCTTTCTCTCCCGTATTAACATAACTCTTTTTCAAAAACTATACTTGCCGCTCGGAGGGTATTCCCGAGTCTTGGCAGTCACACTGTAACTGATTAGTTGGACTCTAAGTTCGGTAATCATCTCACTCTCGCGGATGCATTGTCAAGAAGTTAACACAGCTTTTGGAAAATTTGTGAGAATGAATATTTGTGTACATTGATAGAAAGAAATGCGTCCACTCTTCTGAACCCCCTTTAAATTAAGTTTCCTTTTTAAAATTGTCGTTTTGGAATCAGTGCTAAACTTATCATGCTTCGGGTGTTTTGAATCTGGTTATGATTGCGGTTATCATTAAACCACTGTAAAATAATAGCTGGGTCCAGCTCAGTTATCTTTCCCCAAAAAGCCAGTGTCACGCTTTTAATTTTTCACGAGATATTTAAATTGCATACCAGAATATCACAAAGGCGTGAAAGTAAAGCATTAATCTTTGTTTGTAGGTACAAAAACGGAGAGAATAATAAATTCATGCGGAAAATTCCGCATGCGGTTTTCAAACAAGTTGAATTTGATAATGAATAAAGGACGGAGGAAACCGGAAGCGAAACAATTTCAAAAAGAATTAAAACTCTGCCTCTTTTATCCCCAAAGGCAAAAGGGATTAGCTCGCCGCATCGTCGCTACACGCGGTCAGTACCTAACTACCCTAGGTATGCAGCAAGTATGAACAAGTTGTACCCTTAAACGGACGGCTCGCAAAGCTTTCAAAAGAAGTTCTTTCAAGATATTTAAAAATACTTGACTTCTCTCAAAATCTAATTAATAATTTTATGGCTTAAAACATATTTTATATTTATATTTCCAAAGGTGGTTTAAAATGTCTACATTAAAATATTCATAATAAAATGTTTATATTAAAATGTTGACATTTAAATGTTTACATTAAAATGTTTACATTAAAAAGTGAATGCAAAGTATTTTTAAATGCCAACATGAACCACGAACACCTACTGATTTTAAAAGATAAAAAAATATTTAATTCGTGAATTGACAATGTACGAGTATGTACGTGTTGATCGATCTTCCCAGACAGCCCAAAGTACGTGATAGCGTTAATAATTTTTCAGATGAACATTGATGAATTATTTACTTTTTGAGATTTAAAAAAATATATATATGTCCGTACTACAACCTTTGATTAAGGGCCTGTTTCCGATTCTTTTCAAGGATAAGGCATTGTCCTTATCCTTAGACTCAAAGATGTTTTGATTAACTGCGGTTCCGGTTCTTTCAGATGACAGCTGTCATTCAGCAATTGACATTCTTTAAAAATATAGATATTTTCGTAGTTTTAACAGAAGAAAAACTCAACATTACCGTAAGTATTGACATTAAACATTAACAGGGAGTCATTAGTCCCATAAAAATGTTGTTAATTTAACTGAATTAATGAAATGTGTGTACAGTATTTATGCCGAGATCCCGAAATGTCAGAAAAAATGATTTGTACTGTAAAATTTACAATAAACTACAATTATAAAGTGACTACTTAAACAACTAATCATCACGCCGTTCACCGCAGGGATAGGCAGATAGAACGAACCGCCAAACAACTCGATCTTAGCATACAATTCTTGCTTCATTCACATTCATAGATCATCTCATACATTCTCTTCTATTATTCCGACTTCTGACATGGCCCAACTTAAGTATTTGATTCACTTGATCGTTCCGTGTCTTCCTCGGTCGTCCCCGGCTTGTTCTTCCATTCACATTCCCGTCGTATATTCTCGTTACACACCTTTCTTAGTTCATTCGCTCTGCATGCCTAAATCATCTAAGCGTCCCTTTCTTAATCTTAGTTATTACGCTTACATCAGCCTTGCATTCTATATATAATAAAGTACGCATTGTAAATTTTTATAGCGCCGTTTTTGTGAAAAATCACCTCAAGGGCGCTGTACAAATCTTAATTCCTATTCTTACATTATTCCTCTATTACATCTATGACTTTTTTTTTTGGACACTCTATCATTACACATTATTTATAGACCATATAAAGAGATGCAGTTAAATTATCAAAACTAAATACGGCTTGGTCTAAGTTTTCATACATGTTAAATTGAAAAAAAGAAGCTAACTGTATTTATTCCTTACGATATATTGCAAGACGCTAATACATATGATAGGAGTTATGTGAAGTTGGGCGGCGGGTGAGGACGGGGGCCGGGGGTACTGATCCTTTCTTCCAATCTTCTTTATCTTTGTTGGTGACGCCCCTGGGCGGCGTGACGGGACGCTTGGTGTTGGTGTGCCCGTACGCCAGGTGGCGCCCGTCGGCCGGCTTCAGGATCTGAAAGAGCACATCAGCGTGTCGTCTATTTCTCGCCCCAGTCGGTGGTATCCTTGTCAGGGTCGGACCACAGCAGGTCGCAGAGCAGCCTTGTCGGGCACGTCCGTGGGCCGCACGATGCACCGGATCTGCTCCGTGAACTGGAGGTCAGAACTCAGGTCGCCATGACAGCAGAAGATCTTCTCGTCAAATGTTTTTATTTCCTATTGCGCCTTTCTCGGCAGCCACGAAATCTAATTTTGCGGATGCGGTTGTTGTACAACGTTCAAGGTTATACAACGATATCTATGCAGCTATTAAAGGCTCCAAAATAGCACATTCACCATTAAGTTTGATGTCTTCTACCTGTGACTAAATCAATAAAGTCACTAATAAATCACTAAAATTTCTTAGCTTCTTCAATAGAATTGCCTCTGACTTTAAGAATATAACCTCAACTTGTTAGCCCTCAACTTGAATATGCCAGTGCCATTTGGCTTTCTATGCTGTTCATATTCATCATATTGAATCTGTATGACATCGCTTCTCACGTGGAATTGCATGGAGATTAGGGCGAGAAAGAGGCGGTTACTCCTATGTTGAAATTGAACAAACCATAAACATTTCTACATTAGAAAAGCGTAGGAAAGACTTTGCTCTTATTTGCATTTTTAAAATAATTAATTGTATTATTGAATCACCTTCTTTGTTGCACCTCATTCAACATTCTTTGGCGTAGATTCAGAAACAATGAATTGGTTTTCCTCAATAAACATTCTACAAATTATGGGTACCATTCTCCACTGTCCAGAATGTCGAGATTTGATAACTCAATCCGGGGCCTTGAAATTTTTGTTACCAGTCTGAATTATTTTTGCGGGGGTTTACGAAATTAGAAGTCGAAGATTATCATTTAAAATGTCTAAAATCATGGACTCTACTAAAACTATGTTCAGGCGTTGACTTGAATGTTCTCTCAAATGTATATTTTTGTTAATTGATAAACTAAAGTTCTTAAAAACTTAAGACAAGATTTTTGTGCATAGCGCAAAGGGTAACAATTATTATTTTTATAAACAATAATTATTAATCTAAAACACTCATCCAAATTGAAAAACCTTCCGAGCAAAGATAAATGTCGCCGGCAGGACTCGAACCCACACCCTTCTAATATCCGGTCAGATGCTCTACCATTGAGCTACGTCGGCTTATCGCAAAACCCGCCAAGTTAATCAATATATACTAGTGTTTCATTCAATAATTACTGTTTTTATTATATTTCACCTGTAAACAACCAACTTTATTAGTATGAGAAAGGCTTGTAACGGCTAAATCCCTCAATAGATGGCGTCGAGATAAATTATGTCTACATTTTATTGGTAAAAAATGTGAAAATTGCTTTGACTTGTCAAATATTTATTAATTGATAAACTAAAGTTCTTAAAAACTTAAGACAAGATTTTTGTGCATAGCGCAGAGGGTAACAATTATTTTTATAAACAATAATTATTACCTAAAACACATTCAAATGCAATTTGCTGAGCTACGTCGGCTTAACTTGGCGGGTTTGCGATAAGCCGACGTAGCTCAACGGTAGAGCATCTGACCGGACATTAGAAGGGTGCGGGTTCGAGTCCTGCCGGCGACATTTATCTTTGCTCGAAGGTTTTTTCAATTTGGATGAGTGTTTTAGATTAATAATTATTGTTTATAAAAATAATAATTGTATATTTTTGTGATTGTTTCATTCTTGTATTATGTACGTGCTGTTTGTAGCTTTTGTTTATTTCATTTAGTGTTATGGATTTTGTGTAATTTGCCAAATTCTCCAGATAAAGCTTTACCTCTTAGAAATCTAAAAACAACCTGTTGTTTTCATCGTAGGTGAGCACTAGACTGATAGTGTTTTATTAGTGCTTCTCCGCACTCCTAATTTATATCTAAATATCACTAATTTCCCGTGAAAGCTTCAAGTTCTCGTGCACAAAAAGGGTAGAACTATTGGAGATAATATCTATTAAGATGTATTGTTGAAAAAGTAATTATTTGAAATTCGCTCGATAGAAAAAAAAAACACAAAGTATGCACCGAAAAATATAAATAACATGTTGTGGGCACGGAAAAATACACAGCATTTCTTTAAATGCTACTTAAGTTAGTGGTCCGAAGATTTTTGTTCTATTCTAAATATGTCGTACTTTAATAAATATTTTTAAAAAATATCGCTTACGCCTTAAACATTATTTATATTATCGCGTCCCCCTTTCATCCGTATCAACACATCTCCTTTTGAAAAAAATGTTCAGTTGCCCGTCGGAGCGTATTGCTAGGTTTCACTATATATATATATATATATATATTTTTTTTTTAATGTAAATCAAATGTAATAATGTTATTATTAAGTTCTGCAAGTATTTTTAGTATTTATTATTGTGACAGCTGTTTCGGCGATCAAGGCCATTTTTAAACTGCTGTCAATTCACATTGGAATGATTTATTTATGTGATTTTATTTACTTCCACTCCATTCTAATTTCATTTAGTTAGAAAATAATTAAATTGTGTGAGGTTTTTACATTTACAATGCGTTTCCCCGTATTTAAATGAAAATGTTTTCTTAATTGATTTATATAAATGTGTTATATTGTTTTGATAATGTGAACATACCGAGAAGCGGTGAATATATAATTTTCCTCACTTTATTAACTAATGTGTTATTAGGATTTTCTAATTGTTCAAGTAAATTTAATCTAAGACCCTTTCTTTCTATACGAGTATGTAAGGGTTTAGGCTCGTTGTTGTCAAGGGGGACATGATTCTTCGCTAAGAGATGTTCTGCTATTTTCTATGAAGTGCTTTTGATTTTAAAACATCGCATATGTTATTTGAATCTAGTTTAGAAAGCCTTTCCCGTCTGCCCGATATAGGTAGCTTAACTCTAATATTGAAATGTCTCCAGAGATCACACTAACATTAATTGTTAAGTGTGATTATACTACTAACTTCCGCCTTCCGGTTTCAAAAATAATCAGGCTCTTTTTCTAAGGCCACCCAGTTCAAAATAATCAGGTTCTTTTTCTAAGGCCACCCAGTTCAAAAGGGGTTTTCAAAATACATACATGTTTTATTCGTTGCTTCCATTCGCGTGAAGGAACTTTTTTAGGACATATTTGGGAATCTAATAAAAGCCACCACATCCGCCGCTGGATTCCATTCCCTGTGAGGCCGGCGCGGGCGGAACAGAATGTAGTTGAATTTATTCTAATTTGCTCAGCATTGTCACCTGGCTTCAAGCCAAGCAGTGGCAATAGCAGGGGCGCAGCGCGACTCGCATTCTATCCGTTGACGGAAAATTGGAAAACTATTTTTAGAAGCTGAGAACAGATCCTACAAAAGCCATGCAAACGAGTAAAAGTGACGTGACTTACTTAGCAATATGGATTTCGAGTTTGGAATATTGGATAAGAGATAAGAACTGATAAAAGTAAATCACATTTTAAATTAGTTTTTCAAAATGTACTGTATAATTTTAAATAAAAAATGATTGAATTCAATGAAAGCACTCTAAAGATATTAACAGAGTTAGTAAATATATTGTTATTAATGTGTTTTAAATACGTATACAATCAAACAACAGATCCAAAATTTTCGATCAAACAAAATAACAAGTACCAATCTGAACAAATAAATAAAATTAAGCTGTTCTTTAAAAAAACCTTAAATAATCAACTATTTAATTAGAAACATTAATAATGATAATGTTTTATTATCTTCTTTCTTTATAACAAAATACAAATAATGATATCCTCATTGAGATTTCCCGTGCTGAGGATTCAATTTAGAACTATATGAAATTACAATATATTAAATTGGGTGCTTGATGAGAAATATAAAATAATGGTAAGGTGAGGTGTTTTAAGTGCAGTTGAGTGGCTTCGGTGTTAGTCAATATTTTTTGTTAATATATTTTCTATTTTAGATCTCCCTATGCAACGTATCCAGTGCTTTATTTGATTTGTAAATTTATTATGGCTGTTGTGATTTTGTTGTAGAGTTTAATACCATAGTATAAGAAGTTTTTTTTTCAAATGTTGTGTTATGTGTGTTTTTGACTCCAAGATCCAGTGTTTCTAATATGTGTGATTGTTGTTATTTCTTATTTTTTGTATTTATGAGTGTAAAGTAGTATTGTTTTAGAGTATAACTGTTTTATTGAAATAATATTAAGTTTGTTGAAGATTTCGCCAGTGCTAGTTCTTACAGGGTTTTTAACAGGGCTAGTTCGTCAGTGCTAGTTCTCACATGATGTAAATATAAGCAAATGAAAGATTAAGCCCCAGCCAAAATAAGAATGGTGGGTCTTAGACACAGAAACAGGTAAATCAATTTTAATAATGTTATTATAGAGTTCCGCAAGCATTTTTATTTGTATTAATGTGACAGCTGTTTCGACGTTCAAGGCCATTTTCAAACTTGCATTATGCCTTAAACTTTTGTATGATAAGGTATAAAAAAAAGGTTTCAGTTTACGACAAAATTAAAGAATTTATATGAATCCCGCGAAAAGTTCTAAGGTGTTTTCAAAGAATTTAATAATTTTTTAATAATAATTTTACATTCATCAACCAGAACACTTGGAAAAAAAATTACTAGATCAAATGATACAAAAAGTGCATTATTCGGGATATCTTAAGATTTTTAATTGTCTTTTTGGGTTTAAAAATACTGCTATCCGAACTTATCATGTTAATTGTTGATGTATTTCTTGGGCATTAAGTATTTAACAATTTGTAGGCATTTTGTTCGAAGATTTTATTAGTGCGCTACAGGTTTCGACACTTCCGTTTTAAGAACGCCAGAGAATGACACGAATGTATCGAAACCGGTAGCGCACTGATAAAATCAAGTAACAAAAGTATACACTTATTAAAACCCTTCAAACAAAATCAATAAGGAACTCCAGTGAAAAATATAATGGCTTTAAAAATATGTATTCCTATAGATCAGCAAACACCGATTCAGAATATGTAAAATTCATTATATTAGTATTATATGGAACATCTGACGATATGTGTGCATTCTGTTTTTAGAATAGAATGGATATTTTTATTTTTTGATTTTGTTTGAATTTTAAATATGTATATTTTTAGTTTTGGCGAAATTAAAACTTAATTTGGCTGAATTTAAGATCTATAATTGTTGTTCAATATAAGCAACTATTATTAATGAAAGAAATTAGGGCATTCATTAACAAACCAATTATCTATACGGATATTATGATAACGTTAAGAGGAACGGCTGCGCGGCGGGTTTCATAAAAAATATAATTTTGGATTTGAGGTCAAAATACTCACCCAAACCTAATGATATTTTTTTTTCATAAAAGGTATAGTCAATATCTAGAATGAATTAGAAGTAATTTATTTATTTTTGTTTTACATTATGAAATATAGGCCATTAAAGGAATTGATTTTTCGCGATTTTAGGGGCATCTTTAACAATTATTTGGGGGCTAACGATGATTTAAAAAAGTTTTACCTCGTCTGCTTTGAAAATAGTATGAAATATATAATTAAAAAATTAAAAACAAAACATATCATAATAAGCATCATGGTGGACCGGTCAGTGGCTGAGTTGGCATCGCGTTTGGGTCTCATCCGGGCGTCGTGAGTTTAATTCCTCGGCTGGCTAAGTCTTCCATTTACGACACAAGCAACATCTTCCGCTTACTGTGATGGTAGTAGGAGATTTTCAAATATTGAAAATTTAAATGTTTTGTTTTGTATTTTTATTTACGTAATCATATTTACGTAGCAAATATGATTTTTTAAAAATACAACAAAGCCGCAAATATTTTTTTAAGTTGCCTGTAAAATGATGAAAATTGATTTTTCTCATGACATATTCTTAATAATTTATAACAAAAATAAATAAAATACTTCTCATACCTACTAGATATTAACTAAACCTTAAAAAATATGTCATTCAGTTTGAATGGGAATTTATGAAACAGGCAATGCAGCTGTTCCTCTTAATGCTGTATACTATTATTATTCTTTGAGTTAAAGTTTCTAAAAAGGTACATAATTTTATTACTTATGTTTAGTTATGGTTTAGTATGTATAGAATATAAAATTATGTACGGTAAAGATCATCCTTGTTTTGACATTTGACGTTCTAACCTCAAAACTGATCAAAGCTGACCAGCCATAGATTTGGAATGTTTTGGTTGGCTTTAAAAAATTGAAACATTGAAAATCATTTTAACTATGAACACTAATTTTATAAAAAAACAAAGTATAGTTGTATAGATTGCACTGGAGTTCCTTATTGTCTATGATAATTTACAGGCGCATTACAGTTTGAAACTACGGGTCTAATAAAGGCTGATCAATTTAATTAATTTTTAGTAAGCTATATAATTTAGGAGCAACGCGGTTTTTTACTGTTAGTATTTTGTTTTCAAGTAAATTAAGAATATTTTCACTTTATTGATATGGAAAAAACTTTAAATTTTAATAATAGAGTCAATGAACATCTAAGGTGTTTAAGATGATATTTTAAATAAATCGGGGGCTATAAATTAATTTGTAACGTCTGTAACCTATTAATATGGGTAAGACTTCAAATTTTTTAATACTAGAGTTAAGGAGCACCTAAAGTATTTAAGTGATAATAATTATTCTGAATTAGCCAATTAGGTTTCAAAATTTTGCGTTCCAATATAACTGGTTTAAAAATAAATAAATTAAAAATTTTGGAAATTAGGTAAAGTATTAATAATCAAAAAAATAAATAAATATTAAATAGCTCTCTTAAATTTATTTTCACATTTATAAGTATATTTGAATATTAATAATGAAAACTATAATACCAACAACTAATATTATTTTATTTTTTGTGCCTTGTTGTTGTCTTTATTTTATTCATATTAGTAATAAAAATATTTTTTAATTTAATATTTTTTAATAATTTCTTTTTTTTTTTAGTTGTTCAATTATTTTAACATTTTTAATTAATTACTTACCAACTTTTATGACTTTTATTATAATAATGTTAATTTTTATTTATGTTCGTAATTAGTCTATTCTTATATTACTGTTTTTCTATGTTTATTATTTGTCTATACTTGCAATTTTTTCTTAGTATACTGTTTATTCCGATGATGAATTCTTAGTTTGTGAAATATGTTTATATTTATATATTAAACAATATAAAAAACATTCCGAGAAAAGACAGGACTGGAACCTGCACCCTTCTGATTGCCGGTCAGATGCTTACCGTTGAGCTACGTCGGCTTATCGCAAACCCGCCAAGTTAATCAATATATACTAGTGTTTCATTCAATAATGACTGTTTTTTATTATATTTCACCTGTAAACAACCAACTTTATTAGTATGAGGAAGGCTTGTAACGGCTAAATCCCTCAATAGATGGCGTCGAGACAAATTATGTCTACATTTTATTGTTACCCTTTGCGCTATGCATAAAAATCTTGTCTTAAAAACTTTAGTTTATCAATTAATAAATTATTTCAATTAACCAGTTTACCTCAGACGAGATGTGTCAAGTTATAGGGACCGAAATAAATAAATAACCTCTTTGACATAGTCTTTTGAGGGTTGGCCGGAATGTATTTACTTTTCTGAAGACGTAACATTAGCTAGACAACTTGTCTCATTAGCTAAGTCGGCTGAGCGTTGCCCCGGACAGGCAGAGGACATGGGTTCGTGTCCCAGATGCGACTGAAATATTTTTAGTTTCTGACCTTTTGTCCGGTTTCATCTCTCATTTAGGTTATGTTAATATTATTTTCTTTAATGATTAAATATTACGATGAGGTTTTTAAATCACAATAATTTAAATACCTTATTTAGGCATTGTGCACTTTTTAAAATTCTTGCTGTTTAATACAATCCCGTGTAATACAATGTCTTAACTTGTCTAAATATTATTTTAAAGGTTTATTTATCTGTATTATATTAACCAGTGAGAAATAGCTAGGATGAAGGCGAGTTCTCCATATATATTGTTTATTGTTTTGAGATTACTGTCCGTGTATGTATTTTCTACTTAAAAAAAAAAAAAAAAACAAAAATCGTTTAAAATATTTGGATTCAACCCCCTTACCCCAAACACCCCCTGTACAATATCTTCAGAGATAACAGACTTGCGCGGAGCTGATCTTATCGAAAACAAAAAATTCTTAGTGGATAATACTATCGTTTCTCGTTC
Organism: Halesus radiatus; assembly: GCA_022606495.2. NCBI lineage: Eukaryota > Metazoa > Arthropoda > Insecta > Trichoptera > Limnephilidae > Halesus > Halesus radiatus. The sequence goes on along the minus strand of JAHDVE020012259.1, from coordinate 4,800 downwards.
GGGAGGAAGGCGGAACAAAAATCTGAAAGCAAAAATTCACTTTATTATTTTCATGGCTGGAAAAGAAGATAAATCAGCCTCCATGATTTTGCGAAGTTATCACAATCTGCTTTTGGCGCAATATGCTGCGAGCTTAAACTCGGGGCTGTGATGATCATTCGCGAAGAGCCGCCAAATTAATTTTAATTATGGTAATGACATTAAAGAGTGAGTTACGACATCCAATTATGCTGTAAATGAGCTATTTTAAAGTATAAATCACCCGGCGAGAGGGATTTTTTAAACGCTACGTATGCTGGCAATTGGCTAACTGGATTTAAACTTTTATTATAATATGTATTTAACGGTTAACGTGGTATTCAAATTTCATTTCCAAAACCATTGATGCGTTGCCAAAACTTTTAAGCGACCATTTTTTTGTTATCTCGTCAGTTGAAGTTAAATTATAAAACGTAAATGTGGACGTATTCTCGAAATAGGCAAAACTTTTCCAGATACCTTAGGTTTGGCAAGGTAACATTTGTTGGTACGAAAATTCCTCTACTCCGAAAACGTATAATAGATTTAGCCAAAATATTTTACTTCAAGTTAGAATCGAACTCGAATCCCTCCATCTCCAACCTCGGCCGCTGGACCCCCAGCACCGACACCCCGTCTTCGCCCAAATTCTATCTTATATCTTATGTAAGTGCCGCTAGCACATAAAACACAGTTTACAATTCTTTGAAATAAAAATAAATAAAACCCCTACGGTAGCAATATGCAGCCCGCTCACTGGGTAGAGAAGATTATCTCCACATTTATGCACCTCTAATCACAGTTCACACATGAAGAGGGAGAATGTTCCTTTGCACTAAAAAAAACAAAATATAAGATCAATAAGAAACAAATCACATTTTCTCGCGACCCGAGACTAACTGATAAATCAGAAAAAAATGCTCTATATTTTTTCTTATTATTGTGAAAATAAAGAAAGAAAACTTTTTTTTAAAGTTATTGCACTTAAATATTTACAGGCGGGACACTATAGCAGTGTCGTTCATTCCAAAGAGACTGAAAAGCTGTGCCTACCAGAAAAAAATGGAAGGTAAAAATAAACTAAAATTTTAACAAAAAAATAAATAAAAATTTGATTTTTTTTTAAATTTAATGAAAATCAAATTGAAATAATTTTATTATTAAGATCTGCAAGTATTATAGGTATTTGCAAGTATTGCAGGTATATGCACTTGCAGAACTTAATAATAACATTATTCGATTCGATTTACAATAAATTAAAAAAAAAAGTGTTCTACGAAATAAACACAAAAACAATTAATAAATTTTATCATATTTTTTTACGTAATAATAATTTCATGCAGTGGTGTGCAGTCCACAAATGTAGAAAAACGAACCATAAGAAGACATTTATAAACCTGACCAATTTCTGATAAAAATGTATTTTTTCCATGAATTTCATGCGAATTTTTTGAATTGTTTATTAAATTCTATTTTAGATACATTAATATTTATCATGTTACATCTATCATGGTATATTGGAATAGTTCGTTTAATTCACATCCCTCCTCACTAGGGATCCCCGTTTCGGGACGGACTAAAGATTGTCATCTTCATGTTTAATTAGCCATATTTTGATGTTGTTTTGACCCTCATTTATTCAGTCGGCTATAAAAATCAGCAGAAGATGGTAATAAAATGGCCATTTTAAAATAATCAGTTCACAATTCATCCCCAAACCTGAAAAAATACCCACAGCCTACCTTTGGTCATAGAGCAATGCGCGCCACTGCACTATCTATCATTTATACACTATTATTAATAATCTACCTACAGTCTCGTGTTGACGTATTTCTATGTTTGCATTAAATTAGTAAAATATCATTAAAAACGATAGTGAAGTAAGCCTAAAGTACTCAACTATTCTAAATCGGAGACCACTCGTCAAAACAGTGGATTTTTATCTCGCGAAGTGGCTTTTTTCAGTGTTTTGTCTTCATTATAAAACTGTCACAAATTGTCAATCTCTTCTGAAACGAGTCGGCTGTCATAAAATACAAAAAGTGCCTCCTTTAAAAAAAGTTAAGTGAAACTATCATCATTAACATCAAATTAACCATCTCGAAATCACATTTTATATAAAGGTCGCAGATAATAAACATTTACAATGAATATATAGTGCATCGTCTGTGAAAAGGGTATTGATACTCCATCTGACTTTATATCCTCTAGTGATTGTGTAAATAACTATCATCTTACTTGCGCAGAAATTGTGGAAACCTCACACCGTGGCACTAGAAATCAGTGGAAATGTAAAAAGTGCATGAAAAAAATAACAAATAACAAAACCAAACAAAGTAGTGACATATTATTATTAAATGAACATGAAGAGCCATCTATCGTCAAACAAGCTAAACAGTCGATACAACCATCAAAATCTGTACACGCCCAGTCAAACTCCACAAAAAAATCATCAACTACAACGGCAGATGGCGATAATCAAGGCGTCTTAACTTCAGAGTTATTTATTAAGGAATTGGCTAATTTCAAAACATCTGTAATGGAATTTGTAGAAGCCAAATTCAACTTGTATGCACAAAAATATGAATCAATCATCTCGCAAAACAATGAAATTATAAAATCGATTCAATTTATATCGAAACAACATGAATTAAAAAATCGCATAAATGATATTGGAACATCACATGATAAAGCCAGCCCACGAAACACTATTTCCCAACAAGACGACAAAATTGATAGACTAGAGTATTTAAGCAAAATATGCAACATCGATATAAGGGGTGTTCCTGAGTCAAGCATTGAAAATAATGCAGAAGTACTAAAAAATATATCAAAAATAATTAACTATTAAGATACCGATGTACCTTTGCAGTCTGAAATAACAAAAATCTACAGACGGGGACCGAAAACTTCAGGGAAAAATCCCAGATCTGTAATAGCGACGTTCAACAACATTAAATCTCGTGATGACCTCCTATACAAAATCAAAGCTTACAAGAAATCCACTACCATCAACACAAATAAGTCAAATACAAAGGACCTAGGATTAACGCAAGACGCCAAACGCATTTACGTATCCGAACACTCAACACAAAAGGGAAAATTTCTACTATCTCTAACGAAACAAATTGCCAAAGATAACAACTATAAACACTCTTGGACCTCAGGACAAATTGTACTAAGGGAAACAGACACCTCCAAAATTATTAAAATAAACAATGTCCTTGATCTTGATCGACTAAAACGTCTATTACTGTGACTGACGATAAAAGTATACATTGTATCCTGACGAGGCAACCATTGGTTTCGAAACATGCAGATATTAAATTATTTAATAGTGGTTTAAACAAAATAATTATATTTCGTACTCGTATGATTCTATTTGTATTTTGTTCACTCAATGTATTTTTTTTGTTCAGTTTTGAATTTTTCCCAGACGAAGCTTGTGATAAGCGAAACCGGTTGGTGATAAATTAAAAATACTTTTGGTTCAAAACAATGTGTTTTTATATATTTTTTTCATTTGATAATAAGTCAAACCACAAAGTAATTGATCTTTTCGACAACATTTTTTTTAAATTTATTTTATTATTTAAACGCCCAAAAGGATTTTACTTACAGGTATATTATGTCATTTTTAAAATCACATAAGAAAAATAAAATATATATATAAAACATGCACAAGAGTTAAATTACATTTGATAAAAGTTAGTTACACTTGAAAATAGTAAATAGTACAACATCCATAAAGTCAATATTAACATTATTAACAAATAGGTAAATGATATGAGTTGTAGTAGACAATGATTTATAAACCAGGCAGAAACAATTCGTTCATCCTCCTTTTGAAATTTGCCAAGTTTAGATTGTTGTTTTGACGGCCTCCATGGTCGAGGGGTAAGGCTCTCGACTACGAATCCGAAGGTCGCGGGTTCAAATCCCGGAGTGCGCAAGTAAATTTTATTTAATTAATTTGTGTTGTTTCACAATTAATTAATTATAAAAATAATCATATATATCGTATTTGCGCCCGTTCCAAAGTGGAAGATACTCTCAGTATCACCCTGGTGAAAGACCACCATTCAGAATTGATACGTTGCTTGAAATGGCTTTTAGCCGTGTTTGGTGACCAGATCTGAATAGCCAGGCATTTCCCCACCTTCCTCTTCCCCCTCTCCTTCCCCTACCCTATACCTTCAGCCCCACGACATTCCCCAATTGGGAATGCCATAGTCTCACTGGCTCCAGACGGTAGGGAGCAGTTGGGACTCTTGTGCGGTATTCATATATCATTTAAGTATTTGTTAACTAGACTGTTGAATTGGGGAATTAAAAGTATGGTTGGAACGGGATATATATACTTATATGATACGATATTTCGATACACAAATATATACTCGTATATGTGTACATATATGTCTATATTATATGCGTATGTGTTTGAGTGAAATTAAACGGAATGACAAAAATTTAAATACATTTTTTGCATGTCTCTTGAAACCTTCACGGTTTGTGTTGAAAATATCAAGGGAGATGTTATTTAGCATCACCATACTCCTTGCCATGCTGTGCTGAGCCAACACGTCTGTTCTACCATGTTATGTGCATATCAGATCGTGATGGCACCCCTGACAATAGTTGATTGGTGCAAACAGCTTATGGCATTCCAGGAGGTATGGACTGTCTATCAAATTATGTATAAGTTTATACTCGTATGCCGTTAAGCAAGGCCCCACTCCTCCTAGACTGGAAACTCGTAGCGCGCCCCAGAGAGCAAATCTT
>JAHDVE020012257.1:0-37184 GCA_022606495.2 Halesus radiatus | reverse complement strand
TTTATAATATTGGTAATTTTATAATATTGACGCAATGTTGATATTTTTAAAAATATTAATGTTTTTACAATATTGATATTTTAATAATATAGGTATTTTTATAATTTTGATATTTTTTATGATATTGACATTTTTATAATATTATTTAAAACGGTGTTATAAAATTGGACTCTACTATCTCAATAACAAAACTGTAATGCTTTTCCACTATTTTTTCTTTTTCATTTTTTTTTCAACTTATGTACATTGATCACAACATGCATGCCCTTAAATATAATAATTTCGCCATACATTTGTATTATGATTGTAATTATTCATGTATTATATTATATTGCTGAAATAAACTCCTGCTGACAAGCTACTTGCAGTGGCTTAGCGGGTATTAGTTCCCACTGTATATAATGAATATTATACAATAAAAAAAAATTAAAATAAATATATTAAATTATTATTCTCAAGAACGTACACTTGCAAGGCATATCAAATTAGTGAGGACACAGAAACTTTGGATTTAACAAAAAAACACTGGTGATTAAATAAATTCGCAGAACATGGTATGGAGAGAAATATGATATACGTAAGTTAACTATACAATGTGTCCATCAAATACAAGACTTAGAAGCCATTCCCATACATACCATTTCAAAAGAAATGGAAATGGGTGTGTCACGCTGCGAATAAAACATAGTGCAACACCCTGCTAAACTGGAGACCAGGGAAAGGGCAACCAGGAATCCAATGACGGAGATGGAGTGAATTTTTTTTTTTTACAGAGGTGTATTATGACAGGCCATTGTTCAAAACAGGAAACCTTGCAAATACAGGAAGGATGCCTTTAGAGGAGAGATACAGGATACTGACCTGGTGAAGTTATAAGAAGGTAGGCTCTTACATGAATTCAAAAAACTCGCTTTCGATTTGTTAAATGTTGGCAAGAATATATAAGGAACTAACAAACAATACGGAACATTTTTTGGTAAAATATCAATTTTTCCAAAATTGTAGATTGGCGGTTTTACACCGACTGATGTTACACTCAGCAATTGGTAGAATAAGGCTAAAGGAGAAGACAACTATTGATATCATCCAACATGACAGATTTTGGTTAACATCTAATAAATTCTTTAAAAAATCTAGTTAGCCCTACCAAGAAATTTATCAAAGCATAGAATAAAGAAGAATACAAGAAATGAGAGGCGTGTTTCGTGAACCGAAATTCTGGCCATTTGGGCCCGAAATTAATAGAACAAAAAAAAAATTAACCATTTTTGATCAATTGGAATTGCAATATACAATACAGACAGTTTAAGGGAGAGGCATTTGGTCAATTTTTATTGGCTCTCTTGGGGCTATAACCAAAGGGTAGCAAGTCAAATGCAATGCGGAATGCATTTCTAGAGCATTGTCTTTATTCTTTGTATTTTTAACGCCCATGAGGCTTATACTTAAACAATTGCATAATCGTGTTTTTCAATTAGAAATAAAAGAGAAGAATTGATTTAAAAAATATATGGATGCAGTGAAAACAAAATAGCGAACGAAAAAGTAAAATTAGGGCTTAAAATCAACATCAAAAGAGAGTTAAAGAGAATGAAAACAATATTAGCATTGTGATACAGTGAAAACTGTAATCAATGTATCGTATTTTTAGCTATCTCTGTCTTTGTTCCGAGATACCATTGAAACTGCAAATTTCATGTTCTACTAAAAATTTATGATTTGCAAATCGCAGAGGTTCCACGATTATTATACGCTCATAGATCGTTAAATTTTAAATGTGGGGCAATAATTTTGATTGAACCATAATATTTGTTATTGATGCGCTGTTTACTGTTTTAGGTCGACAGAATTATTGGCATGGCTCAGAAATACATAGTAGTTCTCCTTACATGAGTTTTAACAATTAATTCGTAAGTAGGAAAATGTTTAAGCTAAATTTATTTGGAATAACTTATTGAAGCTTATAAACCTTAATTGTTACGTATTTTCAATCATTGAAGATAATATTAACAACTCTAGAATGAGATACAAAACCGAAAAGACACACGAAATAAAAAGGTAACGGTAGCAGCTGGGACTCGAACCCAGGAACTCATGGTCTATCCGGGACCTTTTTCTTTCCATTGTTTTTTTGATTTCGTGTTTCATTATATGTTAAAATTATCTTCAATGATGAAATGCTACATAAGAGAACATGTTTTAATTATAGTTCCTGGTATAATACTGGTAATATCTCTGCACCTAGATCTAAGCCCTATTAAAAGAGTATTTAATTGAACTAAAACTGACAGTACTAAAACATATTTGATACTTGTCGACACATTGTAGCAATATTTGAAAAATTCAGCTATACTTTAAAAAAAAAATTCCAAACCTACTTAAGAAGTTATTTCTACAACAATTAAAATATCTCCAAAATATAAATTATAAAAATAATTTAAAGGGTGCCGTTAAACACAAAAATCACTTCTTAAAATAGAACCATAGGTTCTACTAGCTAAAATTCAATGAAAAACTTGGGCGCAAAGCTAATAACGCCAGTACCTGGCTAAACTAAAACCGTATGTTTTTATTCATTCTTGATAGAGAGGAAATAACTATGAAATCTTTGTCTTTTCAAATATACGTAAAAAAAGTTGAAAAAAAGTAATCATCACGCCTTTTTACCACAGGGTTAAGGAGTGATAATGTAGAGTCACACGACTATCTTATATCGCCATATACTTGATAACGCCATATATTATATATAAAATATTAATTATAAATATTAATTTAAATATTAATATTACATATATAAAACATGACCGAATTTTTCTTTCATACACTTGCGGTCATACATATTTAAGGCTTGGTATACTAAAAAGAACAAGTGGAAAACATTATTTTTATAGCATAGTAAGTAGTTACTAGTAGACTTGTGGGTTGATTCTTTTTGTATCAATAATAAAATTGTATTAAACAAAAAAAAAACTGAAAATTCAAAAATAATTTTATAATTATAAAACTTTTGATCAACGTTTCTTTATTTATTTTACCCCTTTAATAAAGTTGATGTAAATAAAAAAAAACCGTTATTATTTTTTTTAATATTTTTACTATATAATAAATTTCTAAGTAAGAAAAAAGTTGTTTTATTATCAATTTAATTTTAGCTTTATCTTTTAGCTTTTAAACCAATTCACCTTCTTTATAACCTATCACGATAGATAATAATATTCTACCGACACTGCTGTTTTTGTATAACCGCTCTGCTTGTCCAAACCATCCAGGTGTTCCTTTCTTAAACTTGTTTTTCATTATAAGTTCATCCAAAAATTAAATGCAGAGCTTAATGTGATTTATTTTGGCCCATAATTTTTAATTTTTAGACAATTGAATAATCACAATTTCCTAAAATTACCCGGCACAATTATTCGTCATAGAACAATCGCATTAAACATGAATTTTAAGTTATGCTCTACCAATTAATAAAGCCAAAGTGAATTTAAGGTGTATGCTAGCCATTTCTCTAGAGTTTATTCGTTGGGTCTGTAATGATTAAGGAATTTAGTCGGGACGTGACAAGAACAGTAATAAAGCGGAGCTCCGCCCCCCCTTAATTGATTACTCAGAAGAATGGGGTGCGTGTTTTACATGAGCTTAAATTATTTAGAAAGCTGGTTAAATAACGTGGGTCTACCAACAAACAACTTGTAAAGCGTTAATGACGGATATTCGTTTGTTGTTCCGATTCTGTGCTGGGCGATTAACAAAGAAACGGATTGAAAAATCAGATTAGATCTGTTTTTTACAGCATGAAAATGATAATGACTCAAAGGCAAACTATTGTATGTCCACATTTCAGGTACTTTCCGAATTAGAAGGATCAATTCTACGTAGTAGCATACTATCGCAAGTCCATTATCAATGGAAAAGAAAATAACCTTTTGTATACTGCATATCGCTGATTCACTTTCAGTTTGAGGACATAGAATCACTGTTAATGTTCTGCCGTAAATTTTCCAAATGTGATGTGCGATAGTTTACTTCTGAGCCCTTGAAATGTGTCGTGAATTTTAATTCAGAGATGTTCATTTTAACGTTTTATTCCCAAATAGTATACAGTAAATGTTTGAAAGGACTACAAATGTAAATACAGAGAGATAAAATCAATATTTTATGGTATATTTTAAAATACGGTATTTATTCAAACATCCCACTTGGTTTCGGAAGAATCCTTTTTTTATATTTGTTAATACAGCAGTAAATTTAGATATTTACAGAAAAGGAAGAAATTTCAAAATGGTCGTTATGATTTGGCTTTTATTTTTTTAACGTAATATGCGTATCATTTGGCTAACGAACTAACCGATACACGATTTCGTCTTGAGCACCGTTGTGGTCAATTTTTTGTATCACAATGGCGATGCAATGCGAAGTAATGCTAAATCATATGTTTTTTGGTTTGGTAAATTGATTGCATAAATATATTATAGATGCTTTAATTAAATACTGCATATGCCTTAGGTAAAAAATCAGGTAATAGGTATAAAAAATGCTTTGATCCGTAAAATATCCGTCTTATGAACCCATTTTCCGAATTGATTTTGTTGTGTAATGTTGAAATTTAATTCTTTTAAAATATTTGTGCCTTAATTTTACCTATATATTTTTTGCATAAATCAAAAATTGCAGCCGGTGTAAAGCGGGAATTTCATCCTTAACGCCACCTGCATAAGGAGTGCGTGATTTCGTTCGAATTTTACGAATTGGATCCCTTACTTATAATTCCATATTATGTGAAAAACCAAAAAAATATTATTTGCCGGATCCAGGATTTGAACCCGGAACCACTAGAGGCAAGGAGCTTGTCGAACTGCTAGAATAGTCTTTGTATTATTAATGGTTAATGAATGCTAAGTTATGAAAAGACTGTTCAAATAATAAATGTCATATCAAAGAAACCCAAATAATATACGTTAAAGGCTTAATGTAATTAATAAGAAGAGGAAGCTTTATTTACACCACTGTTTTTAATATATAAAAATCTACACGTTTTCGAAGCAAAGCTTAATAGTCAATAAAATATTATTAATTATCAAATACTTATTATTAAATTAAAAAATAGCTATCTCTTAAATATGTTTTTACAATTAATAACTATAATTAGAATATCATTATTATAAATTTTCATAATAATAACCATTATTATTTAATTTTATATACATTTTTAATTGTTTGATTGTATTTATATTTTTACAATTTTATTTAATTACTTTTTGTAATTTGTCTATACTCCATTATAGCATTAGAGCTTTGCTTATGAAACATGTAGATATTTTTATATTAAAAACAGTGGTGTAAACAAAGTTGTTCGTTTTAATTATATTAATAATGACGCCACAAAATAATACACACCTTTCAAAGAAATTATAAAATGTTTATTTTTAATCATTGTAGAAAATAATATTAACATAACCGAAATGAAATATGAAAACGGAAAAAAATTACAGAAAATAAAAAAAGATTTCAGTCGCATCTGGGACTCGAACCCAGGTCTTCTGCCTATCTGGGGCAATCGCTAAACCAACAGCGCCCTTGAGGTGATTTTTCACAAAAGCGGCGCTATACAAATCATCCAACTATTATTATTATTAGATAATGAGACCAGTAATGATTACAAAGTTCCTAAGTGGGTTCGAGTCCTAGATGCGACTGAAATTTTTTTTTATTTTCTGTCATTTTTTCCGTTTTCATATTTCATTTAGGTTATGTTAATATTATTTTCTACAATGATTAAATATTAAAATGAGGTTTTTAAATTTCAATATAAAAAAAATAATAATTAAAAATTGGTTCATTTTTTGTTTGTTTTATATTGCAAGCACTTGATTGTTGTAAGTATTCAAGTATTGTAAATGATTGCATGTTGTTCAGTACCAGTGTCGTAATCAGTAGTTGGTTAGTACGGGTGGATTGTGTACGGTGTTTGTACGGTATTTTGTCCCGGTCCGTTGCAGCACCGAGCTCTGGGTAATAGAGGTTGCCATAAATCCGTTACCTATTTAATATGTCGGCGCTATAAAGCTCTGGCCGGTATGCAGAGCCCATTAAATGTGTGATGTCTTGAGAACTTCTGGCGGTAAATTCACTTAAATTATCAGCCATTTATCACCGGGTTCCTTTAAATTGTGAGGAAAAGTTTGCGGGATCCGTGCACTGAAATGTGGACATCTGATAGTATTAATGCGTTCATATCCTACGCATTATGAAAAGCTGCATGTATTATTAAGTTATCATATATCTATTGAATCAATCACTAAATATTAAAAATGCTATTAATGTAAAGAGGCTAGCAGTTATCGGAGAAATTCTGAAACCAACGCTGATGCTTAGAATTTGTTGAAAGTAGATTAAATTAATTAAAAGAGATCCTATGTTCGGATGGTAAAACCATAATATACTACTATATTATGTATGCGGAATAAAAAGGTTGTAGGCCGATATTAGCATAATAAACAAGATCAAGAAAGGGGCGCTTAGAGGGGTTTGAACACGTGGTGCGAATGGACGGGGAATGGTGCGTTCGGAGCATACATGATGAGCAATGGGATGGAATAAGATGTTGGGAATTCACCAGGAAACAAGTACATGCGTTGGGTCATTTAAATAGTCGGAATAGCAGAAGAATATATATTTGGCGATCAATGAATGTTTACAGCTGAGTATTGACGTACACGCATGAACGCATAACACCCAGCCACACAGCCCATCGATCGTGCCGTGAGGACGCGATGCGGCGACATCGATGGAGACGCGCGTTGTCAATATTTCGGGCGAACACAAAGGGCCGCTGGTCGAACATATCTCTCAGTGTGGACGCTTTTAGGTCCATTCACATCTAGCAGCACCGCACAGTGCAGAACAGTACAGTACAGCCGCGACAACATTAGTTGCCTGCATTATCCATGAGCGCATTCATATTACAGCGTGCATAAACGTAACGTATCCCCACATGCACGGGCAAGCACCAGCCGAGATTGTCGGCTAGAATATTTTGAGTTGCTGGTGTGCCTTGTGACGTCTGCGCCTGCGCAGCAATTATGAACACATACCGTTAGCACCACCATCCTCGTCAGGAATTAAGGTTAATTTAATAAAATCCTCAAACATGTTGTGGTGGACGCTAACACTCAGTTGATAGTTCAGTTGACAGTCGTACTCGCGTCTGTGCTGTGTCTGTGCTGTGCCTGTATTGTACTGTTCTGCTCTGCGCGGTGCTGGTAGATGTGAATAGATCTTTTATCAGCACGCAGCATTCGGTTTGACAAATTCCGACAAGACACTTTGGATACGTCTTCCGGTCTTTAATTTGCTTTTATATTTTTTATTAATTATATACCCACTATTATAAGATATGCGTAGTTTGAAGTAACTGTTGTTACGAATATAATATTATTTTACTGGGAGGCTAAAGAAAGTCGGGAGGGATAGGAGATAAGGGTTGGTACATACCGGGTTATTTAACTCTGGTAAATTAACATGTTTAATCAATTTGAGCTAATTTTACGATTGCCAATGCAGAAACTTCATTAACGGAGAACTGAACGCAGTTGTCCAAAGTTTCGATGCTAGCGGTCCTAAATGAAGTACTGATTCCAACCCTGATGTATGGCAGTGAGACATGGAACTTACAGAGGAAGGCTAGAAGTAGACAGAATGCTGTAGAAATGAGATCTCTGAGTCGAATGTCTTGTAAAACCATGTATAATCCTGTAAAAATGTTGAGATTAGTAAAGAATGCAAGGCTGATGTAAGCGTAATGAGTATGATTAAGAAAGGTACACTTAGATGGTTTGGCATGTAAAGCATGAATGAAGAAAGGAGAGTTAGGAGAATATATGAGGCGAATGTGAATGAAAGAAGAAGCCCGACACCCGGCCCGAGGAAGACATGGCACGATCAAGTGAATCAAATACTTGAGTCGGACCATGTCAGAAGCCGGAATAATAGAAGCGAATGTATGAGACAATGCATGAATGTGAATGAAGGAAGAGGTGTATGCAAAGATCGGCGGTCGGTCCTCTTTGTCTACCCCTGGGGGTAAACGGCGTGATGGTTAGTTAGATGAATGGTAGTCTCTCAAGAAGGCGATATTGAGGGTAGGTATCTACCATTTTGAAACGAGATGACTACACACTATTTAAAAAATTCTAAATTGTGTGAAATAGCCCACACAAATAAAATACAGGTTCTAAACCAGCAACCTCTGGATCCGGGAGCTTGCCGCTCTGTCACAGAGGAGATATCTGTAGAAAATGAGGTTCCAGATGCTGAAATGTTTAATTAATAGTATTTTAATAGAAAAATATACAACGTTATTATATAATGTCGCATAAAAATTCTAGGAAATAGCTTTACGGGCGGACAAACTTATCCAAGAAGTCGAGAGTATCGCCAGTGTAAATTTTGTAGATCTATAAAATTCTATGGATAAAAAAAAGTTGTTATTATATTAGTTCCTCCTTTGGCCGTCTGCAAAGTTATCCGTGCAGACCCCCACTTAAAAAAAAAAAAAATTAACATTTCTGAACAGATAGATGTACGACATATTTTTTATATATTAACTCTACACAGAGGTCTTGAGAAAAATAATTTCCCTCGGGGCCTGTGTCATCGTTGGAGATGCTGCGTACAGGGTATTTTTTAACAAAAGGAAGAAGTGGAAGTTCTAGGAAGGAAAAAGTATGAGGGGTGAGTAAGAATCTGGGGTTCGGCATGTCCAGGAGTGACGGACATATCAATCAATCCCTCGCACTGCGGTGCGAGGCGATATTTCCGCTTGAGAAGTCAAGGGTAAATTGTAAGTCAATAAGTATGTTTAGCTCTAATCCACCTTAATTTATCCATTTATTTTTCGTTATTTATTTTGAAGTAACCACACATTTTTTATTAAAACATAATATAATAAAATAAACATTTTAAATAAATTTAAAAAATATAAAATTTATATTTACCAGTTTTAAATATTTATGTAAATGAAGTGTTTGAAATCAAGAATGAGTATAATAACATAGAACTTTTTTTTGGATGTGCAATTATTGTTTGTCACGCTGCCTAGATATTTTAACGTAGCGACCTACTAAAACTGGATTGAGCTACTTTTTCGTATTTGTTGTTCATTCGCCGACGAACTTCGTGGGTGGCACGCGGGTGTGACTGTGCACTGTGCGTCGACGTAAATGTCTGTTCACATCTACCGGCATCGTGCAGTGCAGACACGTATAGTGACAGGTACGGCAAAGTAGAGAGTATTCACATTACACTGTTTTCATAGTGTGATCATAGATAATGTAAGCAACTAACAACGCGCGATGCTGGTAGATGTGGATCGAACTTTAATTAGTATGAGTCTAATGAAGCGTGGTGTGTGTCAATATGAAATCGTGTGGCTTTTAATAAATCTTAACTCCCTCTCCTGTACTTCCTTTGTCCTCCCAATATTCCGCAAATGGGAATGCCGTAGTTTTATCGGCCATTGGCAGTTGTCCAAAATAAGGCTAGGTTGGGTATTTAATCTAAGGATGAGTCTAGAATTTTTTTAAATCACTTTTCACGCCACTAAGCATGTAAATATAACAAATATGTATAAATATGATAATTATATTACTATATTATTGTTAAGAGGTACAGGTATATGCAGGGCTTAATTACAGAGCCCTCAAAAACGGATTTCTTGGTAATTTGAGATAAATATGCAGTTCTATTGCTTTTTGTATCAGCTACATGCAGAATTAATTGTTTTTTTTTTCAAAATTTCTGAAATTCATTTAAATACCCTAATACGTACAGAGTTTAATTTGCAATGCGCCCTTATATGAAATCAGCCATTCACAACGCATATTGGTAATCACGTCGTCTAAAATTAAACATGGCTCCTAGAACGTTTTCTAACATGTCAGTACCAAAAACCCCTAAAACAAGCAATGTTCCATTCAAAATTAAGATTTTTAACCAAATTTGAAAGCATTTTTAACATGTACTGAGTTGAAACGGGATTAACTGTGGCAAGTGTATTTTATAGAGTCTTTCCCAATTCCCAAAGAAGCCCCACGTTGGGCGCCAGTGTCATATAAAAAATGAGACCGGAGGTTGTGTGAAGGAGATGGAAAGGAGGAAGGTTGGGAAAGAGCGATTACGGGAGACAGTTCATTGGTTTATACTTACCCCGAGGGTGGTGTCTCAACAGGGAGCTCGGCTCTGGACATTCGACTAGCTCAGTTTCGGCAGGCCAAGAAGCTCCTCTGCAGGGCCGTAGGCCGACAGGCAGTCTTATAATTGGGGTCGGGACTCTAATACTACGCCAAATGAATCTACTAAATGCTTTCAGACTCAGAGTTTATTCAGGGGAAGTTACAGACATGGTAAGTTATGCTACAATAATCAAAAGCTAGCCTAACCTCAAATGGAAGTTACGGGTGATTATTCTCTCTGATATGCTCTAAACGGGCATGATAACGGGGACTCGAATAAGTTACAACACAAAAGAGAAAATACAAAGTCAGCTTACAGTCATAATCGTGGCGGCAAAAGGATCCTAGTGGAAGCCTCGGGCTTGGACATCAGTACACTGAAGTTAAATTATATTTACGAGAGAGTCACCATGTACCGGAGCTCTTTGGTTATACTAATGCAATCTCGCACAGTGGGTGTTAACCCACCATGCATGATAATATGGCGCTACAATTTGCGGCTGCCAAAATGGCTTCTAGAGCGCTCTTTTAGAGACGCAGTTGACTGGATCGTAGACCGCGGACCAGAGATGTCATCCGGAAGCCGGGTGAGAAAGAAGTTCTTTTGTAATCCTCTAACGCGTGGGCGTGCAAGCTGCCGTTATGGCCAACGTGGCGCTCGCGTCGTTTTTTACCGTTGTTGTTGACGAGTGGCTAGAGTCTTTTTAGGATCTTTCTGTCGTTATGTAACACCACCTATAGCAAGAAATCCTAATTTAATAATTCATTACAATCTGTTGTTACCTGCAAGGTCCACTAGAACGAAGTGTTAACAATATTTTTTTAATTACCTGCTAAATGTATCCTGAAAATACAATTTGTGCATTACACAGTTGTCTCTTAAGAAAATGCTGATGTAGAGGAAAACATTTTTTACATCTATTTTCAAATAATATAAGATTTTATTTAAATCTAAAAAAAAATAAGGGGGTTTTGCAATTAGGCGCCACTTATGTATAACAAATCCATTCAATGTTGTTTTAGAGTTTAAACAATAACTCTAAAAAAATATATGAGGAGAGTTTTACTCAATTTTAAAAATACTGCATAAATACTCTTAAAACAGAATTATGCAACTGTCACCTAGTTTATTAATTGTTTTTGTGTTTAATTCGTAGAACGCTATTTAATTTTTTTATGTAATGTATCTAAATATAATTTAATATTAAGTTTTGCAAGTATGTTAGTTTTTTGAAAGTGACTGAAAATTATTGAAAATTAATGAAAAAGTTTGAAAATGGCTATGAAAATGATTGAAAATTAATGAAAAGGTTTGAAAGTGGCTTTGAAATTGATTGAAAATTAATGAAAAAGTTTGAAAGTGGCTTTTAAAATGATTGAAAATTATTGAAAAAGTTTGAAAGTGGCTTTTAAAATGATTGAAAAAGTTTCAAAATGGCTTTGAACACCAAAACCGCTGTCATAATATTTAAAAAAAAACTACAACTTGCAGAACTTAATAATATCATTATCATATTTTATATTCAGAAAATTAAAAAAATAAAAATAAAAATACCTAGTAGAATGTAGAAGTCTAGAAAAGATAGAATTAAAAATAAAACTATAGATGGCTAGAAAAAAGGAAAAATTCGTTAAGAAACTGATAACATGGCGTTGTTTAATACAAGATTTCTTACGACATTTGTTGTCTTGTGCGTTTTGTAATGCTGGCGAATAAAGATTCCAGCTTGGCAGCAACACCAACGAGTGTTTGAATTGAATTGTTCGCGGTCGATTTCACATGTTTTGCTACGATTGCAACCACTTCGATAAATTCCAAAAAGATCTGTATTATAAAATAGTTAAGTGTTCAGTTCAGTTATTTAAGAATTTACTACTGTTTGATTATTATCTTAGGATTTTATGTTAATTTATTTGTTTTCACAGAAACTGTCAATAACTGTAAGAAATCTAGATAGGAATTTGATTTTTTATTTAGAAAACAATAAAAATTAATTTTTGTAATGATTTTAGTTGAGTATTTCTGTATAGTGCGCTTTAAATTAACCTTTCCCTTACGGTGCTAAACTAAATAAAAAAAACGCGCGTTCCGGTGTTGGGTAATCAGAACACAATAAAAAAATTGCCATTAAGAGAATGTATGAGGCGTTGTATGAATGTGAATGAAGCAAGAAGTGTTTGCCAAGATCGAGTTGTTTGGCGGTACGTCCTCTCTGCCTACCCCTGCGGGGAAATGGCGTGATGGTTAGTTAGTTAGTTAGTTAATCTGGCAATACTCACGGAACGGGCATAGATCCATCCTGATCGCAAGCTCGAGAGCTACTGCCGCTAGCACGCCTCTACGCCTCGATGGAAAAAAACACGACCGAGAAAATCGAGCTCCTCGCGCTACTACAGTATGGAAGAGTGAGATGCGAATATAGTGTCGCACTTCCCGCATACTTTTCACGTATCGTCGAGACTCAATGTCGAGGCACTCACAGCGCTGTTATAGACGAATTTGTTTCCGACTTTCACAAAATACTTTCGATGTACCCGATAAATTCTGATTATTATTAATATTATTTTTTAAATCAATGCATAAATATATTATAGAGGAATACCTTGTAGTTATTATATTTATAGAGACATTGATGGTTATTAGGAGCAACGTTTAGAAAATACCCATCACAGGGAAGGGAAGGTTAAGTATAATCTGAGGGAATTATACAAGTTTACAGAAAATTAATTACCTAACTAAATATCATAGATACCTTCTAGTTTTACCATTTAGCTTGGCCTTAGTTTCAATACTCTTAAAACCTTTTTTTCTACTTCCTTAGTAATAGCAGTGGCGATAGTATTGTTTCGTGAATATTTCAATACTGCATTGCTCATGATGAAATTGATGATTCTAGTTGAATAATTGGGTTGACCTAGAAATTTCAGACAGAAAAGTAAAGAATATATTATAACGATAACTTCACCGACTGGCTATAAAAGACTTGACAGAAAATGTGTCATTTAAAATAACGATATTTAGAGGATACAAATATCAAAATACCATTTAAACATTAATTTGATCGTGTAAGGGGCTTTGAGGGCAGAGTAATGGGGTTATTCTCAATAAATTTTTTTATGTTCTGGCTTTTTACAAGATTAAAAAAAAACATTTTTCTAATCTTTCTTAAAATCAACATCTTGATTCCCAAGTTATCTATAGCATAAAGTTTTAAGCCTTTCATCGAGGTGAGCACGGGATGGTTTTCTTTAATTGGAAGATTTCAGAAATTGGATAACCAAATAAATACTTGAGTTATGTATGGTTTGTATACCTGACAGATTCCTTATGCAAAGCAAGAAGAAATAGGCTTGGCTTTCGAAGCATAAAACCAGACTGCAGAGAATTAAGAGCAAGCAGCCGAGAGTCGGCAGCCGACAGCCGGCAGCCCGGCTGAGGCGAATGCAGGAAGTACGTTACTCGGATGGGTGGCAACATTTGTTTGCGTACTTAAGCCTCAGTACCCATCCGAGGATCTCAAGCAAGGATATCTGAGCACCTAACAACATGTCGCCTTCAGCCAGTGTCGCCCGCAGTGCAGCACCACCACCCGGCGATTCACCCAATCCACCCACGCACCCATTTCATCCCCGCGAAACTTAACGATCGTCCTCCCTCTGAAATCCACCCTAAAATTTCAACTGCAAACCGTTCACGATCTTAAAAATGTTAATGGTTAAGTTATGTGCCGTAAACTCAGCGTGTTTTGACGATAATGCGTCGGATGATAAACTGAGACAGAATGACGTAGATTTACAATCCTACGGGAGACGCTCTTACCTATATATTACTTGCCAATATACACAAGTGCTTCAATTATCTATATGCCTTAGACCAGGCAGCTATCAGCTACATGGGGTTTTGTTGAATTATCAATCTTTTCGATTTTAAAAAACTTGCACTACTAATCCATAATCATCGAACATGTTTAACCCACACTCACTTCACTTTTCTCATTTTTACGACAAAGAGAAAACTGATTGCTTGATCCCTTTTTATTTGGGTTTAATAAAGCTACTAACTAAATGAATTTTTACAAATCATCAAACTTTGACAAATTCGTGAAAAAAATAATGTAAAATTAAATGCAATAAAAAACACATAAATGTTGTAGACCACTTTTATTTTATCAAAACTCTACCGGTTTCGGAAGCACCCTTCCTTCATCAGGAGAATATTAATTTTTTTTTTATTGTAAATTATGGCGAGCCACAAAGTTAATGCTTTTTACAAATATGTAAAATTATATGGTTTGCTGTGTAGGTATACACATATTCTATCCAAATCCATGCCCATGGCCATTAGCCATTAGTGTCATATTATAATAGGCAAAACAATTTCCGAAATATTTCGAAAAGTGAGCAAACCTCTATAAATATAATATAAAATATACTGTATAATATAATTTTTGTAAACGGACGACATATTTGACATTTAAAAGTCGTACAGAAAATGCGTAGAAAGCAGTGGCGTACATTAATCTTTGGCCAAAGTTATGCTTTGTTTACTTTTGTGTATGAGTTGTGCATTGAATATTTGAATTTTATTATCTCATTAAAAAGCGTTCATTTTTGATACAGAACAATGCCTGCTGGTTGTCTGGTTACAATCGTCGGCTAAAAAACCGGGCGTGTGCAATAAAATTGATTTGCCTAAATTGTGTTATTTCACAATTTATTAATTTAAAATTATCTGTAGTACATTACGGCACTGAGTGGAAGATACTGCCAGTGTCGCCCTGGTGAAAGATCACCATTCAGAATCGAAACTTTGCTTAAAATAGCTTTAGACGTGTTTGGTGACCAGATCTGAATAGCCAGGTACTTCCTCACGTTCTTCCCCATCTCTTCACCCCTTCCTTCCCCTCCTTAATACCTTCAGCCTCAGAACATATTCCAATTGGGGATGCCATAGTCTAACTAGCTACAGACGGTTGGTTGCAGCTGGGACCCTTGTGTATTATTACATAAAAAAAACATTTTTTATTTTTTATTTTAGTACATAAAACAGGAAATATGCCCAAAATTTACATATAGAACGATTGCGATATTAAAAAAAAACATGCACATATTTATCGCAAAAAAAAGTTCTGTTTTAAAAAAAAACTTTCATTTTCTTTGATGGTTTGTTTTTCTTAAAGTAGACACGGCTTTTAAGGCTTTATAGATTGCACGCCACTGCTTGATAGTGATGAAACGAAATAGTATACATAATTAATTTAAGATATGTAGAGTAAGCAAAGCTGCAACTTGAGAAAATGATTTATTTTACTTTCGAAAAGCAGGAACTCTGTAGGAACGCATTAAAGACAAATAAGCTAGAATCGGTGACTAGTTTGTTCATTTAATTTAACCTAATTCTCCGTTGGCTAAAATCGATAGCTAATGAGGGTTTCAATTACAATAGATTACTTTAATCAAAAATCGATTTGTCGAACTGTAATCAGTCATACTTGTGATTGGATAATTTGCATAGCAGCATTTTTTTTTACCTTCACGGCGTTTTGTCACGTGTAAAATAAAATGAAAAAAAGGATAGAATATACCTAGGTACCAACATTGCCTTATTCAGGTATTGTATATGTAGATAATACCGGGGGTTCCCGGAGCAGGCTAATGGGGTGCCAAGTAAGCTTATTGTTCCGTGGTCGGATTCTACCTCTAACATGGTGTTTTTATTTCAACCAAAGAAATAACGGAATCAAAGTAATTTAGTGTAACTCAATCTCGGCCCGTATAAAAAAGGGCAGCCTTTCCAGCTGTCTTCCAGAAGAACTTCGTTCTTGCGTTCATTTTTTACGAATCCTTTTAACCGAGTCCTACCCGAGGGTCCAAGGATCTTGTTTCACTCACACTTATTCCATTTCCGTTTTTACTTTGAGACGTTGTGTTAAAATAACATTCCCGCATTCCGCCCACGCTATACTTTCAATGATTTAACATTCAATTTGAATAAACCCACGCGTGTATTTTTACACCCTCGAGAGTATTGACCGAAATGCATAAGGTTCGTTCATGAAAAATCAACGAGGAAATTCTGATGATACGTGAGGAACGTAATAGATCGATTTCCTGATCAAGAATATGTTCTTCAGTATTATCTCAACACATCTTTGTGCAATTGAACAAGGTTGGTCGACACCAAATAAGCTCTAATGAAAAGAGTAGATGCACTGAAATTTATCTTTGAGGTCTTTTTAAAATTCTGAAACTAGTCACATATCTTTTGCTTTAATGAGTGATAAAAATAATGATTAATTTTAAATATTGACTTGTCTTTTTTTTTCAACCCAATTAAATGATGACTTTGCGTACTTAACCGAAAACATTTTTTTTTCATCTCCTTCATTCCGTTTGGCACACAAAAACAAGACTCGAACAAGCAGTGTTCGTCAGGTTACTACATTTTTATGTTAGGTATTACGGAGGTTAAGTCTTCCACCGGAATTATTAAGCAGGTATTAAAAAGTTTTGGGTTTCATAGTTTTCTTTCCTACCATAACACCGAAGAATATACCCAAAATAATACATAGTTAAAATATTTTGGTTGGTTACACGGGTTAGGCAGTCATTGTCATAACATCGTGAAGATAGCAATTTATCGTGGGTATTGCATTATGAGAAGATGCATTATCGCGCAGATGTCACATCAGCCGACCCACATTATCCTCGGGGCAAATCTTCTCGCAGACTCTCCAACAATATGCCCGCGAGTTGTCGTAAATCATACCTCCATTAAATGCGAACTCTCGTACGAGTAAAAATGCGATACTCTTGTTTCATTTTATCCGCGTTATTTCCACCTTTCTCGCAGTTTTCTAGAAAAATGTACGGGAGGATTTCGACGCATCGTTCCGCTAGATAGTTACCAACATTCTTGGAGCCGGGAGTGCGGTTTGTGCTCGCTGGGAACGTTGGACCTTCATACGAAAATACAATAAGGCGGAATAGGCCTTTCGAATACATCTTTGCGGAAAATGATTTTTGTCAGATGTTTTCTTATTTGAAAAAGACGCGAGTAGATGTCGACATTCCACGTAATGCTTTCATTCTAGGATATTGTGACATTGATGCGATATACTTAATTCACCACACGCCATGTTAGTGTAATGAATCCTGTTTTCAAAATAAAATAATTCTTATTCAGTATTTCTGAAAGAAGATTTACAAATTTAGTATAATCGTTTCTGAAAAAAAAAATTATTAGGGAAACATTTAAAAAATTTCTGCCTCAGATAATTCTTATTCTAGCAAATATAAAAACACTGCGGTTCTAAATTATAATACTATATAGGTTAAATCGTTAATAAAATTACTTAAGGCACTTGGCTCATACTCCTCGGATAAAAACACCAGCCAAAAACATAAATTCTTTCGGGTTTACTAACTCTAAGAATTAATGGACTGTTGCGAGCATTAACCAAAGGTTAAGCCCCTCCTAAGCCTTACCAGCTTGTAATCTCGACTTAGATATTTCATCAGAGAATATCTATAAAAATATAACTCACATTCGCGTTATCATTTTGCCTTATACCCGTAGATAAAGTATTTCGTGGGACTTTATTACATAAAAACTACGTATGTTCGTTGTATAAGCTCGGCGTATTATTTTTTTATTAAAGTGGTGTAACTTTATACCATGTTTTAAGAAATTTACTATTTTAATCATCAAACGTAGGAAAGTCAAAGAATTATTCGTATTAATTAAATAATTAAAAAAGTTTTTTTTTTGCACCACTTTTATAAAAATAAATAAATATCGCTACATGTTTCGACAGCAATGCTGTCATCCTCAGGAATATATGAATACCAAAAAGTGGTGTAACTTTATACCATATTTTAAGAAATTTACTATCTTAATCATCGAACTTAGGAAAGTCAAAGAATTATTCGTATTAATTAAATAATTAAAAATGTACTTTGTTTACACCACTCTTATAAAAATAAATAAATATCTCTACATGTTTCGACAGCAATCCTGTCATCGTCAGGAATATATGAATACAAAAAAATAATTTCAAGTATAAACAAATGATAAAAGGTAAATAATTAATTAAATTATTCGTATTATACTCGTAACATGATAAGTGTCTTGGGCCTTTTTCAAACTCGTCCCGATGTTGTGTAATATTATAAATACCCTTTTTATAGCTTTATTGAAATAATAAATAATACCCAAATGATAATGAATTACGTTTAAAACAATTTCTTAGATTTTTCGTAAATATTACACTGAAATGTTGCGGTACGATTGCAAAACACGGTATAATATGTTATTTTCCATTGATGATTGATTACTTGGGAATTGCAGTTTGTTAGTAACATGTAAGTTATGATTGTAATGCGAGTAGCCATGAGATTAGATTTGAATTAATATTTTTATCGACCTGTTTTACGTGTTACATTTTGAGTTCTCTCGACCACTATAATACTAGTTTCATTACGGTAGTCATAAATAATTAAAATAATGCAATACCTATATGTGATAAAAAACACACACATATATATTTGTATATTTATATCGTAATAAAAATAAACATAAATATAAGTATTAATTGATAAACTAAAGTTCTTAAAAACTTAAGACAAGATTTTTGTGCATAGCGCAAAGGGTAACAATTATTATTTTTATAAACAATAATTATTAATCTAAAACACTCATCCAAATTGAAAAAACCTTTCGAGCAAAGATAAATGTCGCCGGCAGGACTCGAACCCGCACCCTTCTGAAATATAATAAAAATAAACAGGTGAAATATAATAAAAACAGCAATTATTGAATGAAACACTAGTATATATTGATTAACTTGGCGGGTTTGCGATAAGCCGACGTAGCTCAATAGTAGAGCATCTGACCGGCAATCAGAAGGGTGCAGGTTCGAGTCCTGTCGGCGACATTTATCTTTGCTCGGAAAGGTTTTTTTCAATTTGGATGAGTGTTTCAGGCTAATAATTATTGTTTATAAAAATAATAAATATAAGTGTTTAAGTATTTACATTAAATAATAATTTTATTTTTTAATCATATTAAGAAATGTAAAAATAAAAATACATGTATACATATACATAAGAAGAAAAAACAGTTCAAAGTAATTCAATAATTGGGGTTAATCATGGTACCTAGAAGAATATATTTATGTTTATGGGGATATGTAAATGATATGAAAGAAAATGAAAAAAATTACCAAGAAGTTTAAATATACTTGTAGATACAATTAATTTAAAACCAGTGTTAGGAACACATGTAATCGTTTAAAAAAGCTCGTCACCTTTCAAATACCCAATATTGAACACCAAAAGTAAGAAGGTATATAGTATTATTTGACTTGATATCTGTTTTCAATATATTGTAAATTTTACGAGCGACGAATAATTGTTAAATTAATTGTTTTTGTGTTTAATTCGTAGAACTCAAATAAATAAAAAATTAAAAATAAAATAATAATTGTCGCTGAGTGAATGTGGTCTTAGTTTTAGGGACTACGCATCCCACCTTTGATGAAAAGCGGTTGTGTGTTAATAAGTTTTAACGACCCTCCATACTAGTGACCAAACATCATAATATTAACATTTTTCCATTGGCTAAGATGGTCATTACTCATTACAAAGTATTCAGCGAATGTAAATAATCAGAAATTGGTAGACCAATGCCTTATCAGAACTACGATTTGGCGATTTATATCTTAAATCTTATATTGAATCATAGATTTCATAACATCGCCATTTTAATGTCGTTCGTGTGGAAATGGTTAAGCAATATGAACAGTATTTTAAAATTTTGGTTTTACATCCCGTTAAAATTCTTAGTTTTCATCATTAGTTCTATTTTGGATTTGAAACAAGGTCTGGCTGACATGTGGAGAATTGCCAACATCTCCGTTTTCGATATTTATCTTTCCAAGAAGGCCTCTATCTTTCAAAAAAACTAGACCCATGTGATTCGATAAGAATTTCAAATTTAATAAAGAAGAAATAGTGGTCGCTACCCTGACGATGGATTATCTCGACCCTTCTCCATTTCTGGTGGATGACAAAGTAAATTCCGCAACCGATTCCGGCTGTCACCGATGATCACCGATGCTGGAAGCTGTCAATCAGGGTGTTACATCTTCACATCTTAGGAACTTCGACATCAGGAGATGGTCAACTGAGCTCTTGATGTAACAATTTAACTAGTGTTTCGTTTCATTATGTACAATGTGTTTATCTTTTTCAACTCGCGAATATCTTAATTTTTTTGTTGTTGTTTTCCGTGATAAGTGTAAATAAAATACGAGATATTGACAATAAAAATAAAAGTAGATTATTTTGACTGCCATCGAAAACTCAGTTAGATTTTTGTGGGGTTTTTAAGAATGAGTTTCTTTGTGTTAATATTTATTGATAAATATTTTGACATTTACTTTACTACCCACTCCAAATCTTATATTTTTTCCTAATTAAAGTGAATACATTTATAGTAACAAAAAACTAGAGTTATATCGATTATGACTTTTACATTAACTTATAGATATTATATACTTTTTGGTTCAGTGTATTTTGTATTAATTCACTCATCTACCTAGTTGATAGATGCAATCTCGTGTTGGTGATTTCGTAGTTCGGCGATTTATGTTTAGGTGACTTAAATGCCTTTTTACCTTCGTTCATAAAGTTTATAAACCTAATGTTATATGAACATAACATTCTTGTGATAATTTAAAGTTTTTTTCATTTATAACTGAATTTGTTGTTTCATATAAAAATTCCGCTTGATTCGATACTGATTCGATAAATTACAGTTAACAATTCTACACCAAAAAATGTCTGAAAAGATTATTAAAAATACAACATATTAATTAGGTTATGTGAGATTGGGTTTTGAACGTTGTTTTTTTATTGCTTTTAATGACTTTATATCACTTTTAAAAAGTGTGCCGATTCATACGTCCGTTGACTTAGCATGGAACCCGCTAATCAAATCCACAACATGACCAATTTTACTGATGCAATAAGTGCCAATTTGGCACAATTGACATAAATATATTTAAAGCTGATTCAGATACAAGCCCAAAGTTCGATGTAACCTAAAATATGGCACTGAATCACATCTTAGCACCGGGTTGGAATTTTTCTTTGCCCCAGAGCATAATATCTCCACGTTGGCATTTTCCATAGCAGGCCGAGCTCCGGTGCATCTCAACAGGGGCGGAACGGAAGATTCAGTAAAGCATTAAATCGAATACGTGTCATGTAAGAAATTTAGCAAATGGACTTAATAAACTACGACTCCTTTAAGGGGGAGAGAATATGATTTTTAATGTGGAGAAAAGTATGTTTAATCATTTATCGGTGCGTTTTTGTAAATAAACGTAACCAAAGATTTGTAATCCGCATTACAAAAAAAAACTGTTTTTTTTCTATTTAAAACATTATGTTTATCGTATTGCGTAATAATACTATCATTATTTTAAATTAATAAATAATAACTCTCCGACGTCCCTCTCCCCGTTAAAGTTTTAAATGCTAGTGGTGGCAGAAAATTGTGTATGTCAGAAGTGTGAAAGATTTATCAGTGAAATATGTATACATGTTCCTCTATTTTAATATTTTTGCAGCTGATTAACAAAATTCTAATTGTCAGCATGTGTCTTTTAGTCTGTGCACATAATTAAAAACAAAAAGATTTAAAAATCCAGGGCTATGATTTTTTTACTTGATTTCCTCCCTGAGCTATGTTGTTACCTTAAAGTTTCCATTGATTTCACTGTTTACAGGAACTTAAACACACTTTTCCATATTGTTAAAAATTTCTTTGTTGGGATATTTTTCTGGCAAAAAATATATGATATTTGCAAATGTACGAGTATAACAATAGGCAATAGTGTATTGGGATTCATATTCTGATGAAGTATAATAAGTTGGGTAGGAAGTTGTCGAGTATCTTTAGTCATCGTTGCTAGCTATCAAAAAATGATTAAAAGAAAAACATCTATATTTCGAAATGCATTTGTCACTATCTGGTAGAAGGGAGATTTTGCTTCCACTCTTCACGGTTCCATTATTTGGCATTTCCACTTCTTTCTGCCCACTGTCACTTGTTCATCTCACCAATTCAGAGGGTTTATGGGTGTTATCGAGTCTGCTTGATTCCTCTTGGACGCTTCTGAATTTCGAGATGTGACCATCCTCCGAATGACGTGTTTTATTTATATTTGAAATATGAAAACTATCGCATTTGGAAACCACTTTTCGTATTTCTGTCTAAAATTCAAAACGTGAAAATTTAATGAAAATTTTATTGCTTTCATTTAAATATTACTATTTTTGGTATTTTATTCCAGACCTATTTCCAATAATGATTATTGTTCATGAGAAGATACAATAACTTTTGTTTTGTTGATAATTTTAACTGGCTAATGTTCCTTGAAAAGTGACTCTTAAACTTATTCAATTACTAACTTCTGATTCCATTGTATTCTTACCATAATGCTAATTTCCCTTGAAATCGATACTGTGGGTAGACTTACATTTTCCCCGTTAACTTTATTTAGCGTATTAAGGAGTGAGGGATTCCTTCCCCTAATTTAATGAACAATATAATGAACACCTTTAATAATGTCAAATAAGTATTCCTTACAATAAAACAATTTGCATTGAGCTTCAAACATTTATTTTGTACATTAAGTCCACAAAGGATGACTCGAGGAAAATAATTTTATGTCATATTTGGGGATGTTGTGTAGGGGATCTGTCTAAGGAAAGTGATGAGAGGAAGTTCTAGGAAGGTAAAAGGTTAAGGAGTGGGTAGAAATCTGAAAATTACAAAAAGTTTTTCTGTTAAACAAATTGACGTCTCAAGAATAAAAATAAAAATAACTTATCCGGAACGTCCTTTTAATCACATTAAAAAAAAATCGTGTGTGCAATCGAAAAACTCTCGAAATTTTCTATACCTATCGTGAGCAAAATATGGAAGTATAATATTTTATTGACTAAATGTATTTTTTTTTAATTTCAGCGTTAATATTAATGACACGGTATGTAAAATAACATACCGAATAAATCGATTTATTTATTTATTCGTTCTACAGATATACTTAATGGAAGATGTTCTGAGGAACTTGAGTCATTGAACCCCCCGGCACCGATCCACAGTCAGGAAACACGCCAAACGCGCGCCCAACATGTGCACACGGTTAACATTAATCACATGAGAACGTGTCACCTTTTAGACTTTTTTGTGGTCAACTGTGTTTCCTGCCTCCTACAACGTGGGTCTCTTAAAGACCCAGGTTCACTCCTTCCTATCCTCTAAATGACCTCCCACACAGCATCCCCAAAGATGATATAGGCCTTGAGGGAAATTATTTCTCTCTCTTATGTGGAGTTTTTATAAATAAAAAAAAAAATATATATATATATATCATATATATAGAAATAAAACTGGTACCCAATCCATAGGTTTACGGTAGAGGACGTAGCGATACAATGAGGTTTATGTATTTGATGTCTTTATATATTTAAAGCAAATAAACAAAAACAATATAGATTTTCATAATAAGCAAACACTTTGTGTATTGACAGTATGAATTAATAGAAATACACTTTGTATGAATCCACTTTTATTTTGTATACGAGTATATGTCAACTAGTTTCGATTATGCTGAATCTTCATCGGGATTGAAAAATAATATACTTTTAATTTAAAAAAAACACAACTCATTATCATTATTTCTATAGAGTCATTGGTACTATATACAATTATTGATGTTGTTAATTAACATTAACATGTCTTCTGGTCCGTTAAAAGATATAAATATTTACAGAAGCGTTTTTTTGCCTCAGCCAGTAGGTTATAAAGTAAAGTACCCACCCTCCTGTGGGAACGACGGCCATAATGTTGTATGTAATGGGTCCCCCAATTTTTATTTTCGCAACATATGCCTGCACCTTCCCACGGTTTTGTGTATATTTTATGAAGAAAGCAAAACATTAACATAAAGTTTTCTGCGGGCGATCACAGTTTCGCAGTCGCGGTTGAATATTAACGTAACTCGAATAACACGTTTTGTTGAAAAAATTGCAATTTTACCAAAAAACTGATTTTATAACGTTTTTGATATCTACATAATTTCAATTCTTTCGTTTATGTTTTTATTTATTTTTTTTATATATTTTTGAAGAAATATTTTAGAGTAAGTATTTTTTTAATGTTTTTAATTCACATATTTTGTAACCTTGGCTGTAAATTTTAAGTTTTAAATAACAAGCTCCCGTTAGACAAACTACAAAATAGTAGTTTATCGGAACCTTTTTAAATTTTTTTTCTTTTTTAAAATTAAATGAAAAAAAAGAAAAAAGGGGAATTTTTCCCAATAATTCTGACAAACAGTTTTATTGTAATGTTTACGGATGTTGTAACTATAGCGATTTTTGTAAAATTTTCGCACTCCAAAAATGTGTTTCTAAGGTAATATAGGAAAATTTAAAATTAAATAGATAAAAATTAGTTTTGAACATCTCCACGGGTATCTATTGTGACCGATGTCATTTTAAATAACTTTTGTCACATTTTTACTATTAAATTCGATTATCTTCAATATAACAATGAGGTTTTTAAACTTCAATAAAATAATAAAAAAAATTAATATTCTTTAGACTTTTACTAAAAACTCAATAGATATCTCATACAAAAAAATTACTCGGATATTTATCCGAGACACTATCTAGGTTG
Organism: Halesus radiatus; assembly: GCA_022606495.2. Lineage (NCBI taxonomy): Eukaryota > Metazoa > Arthropoda > Insecta > Trichoptera > Limnephilidae > Halesus > Halesus radiatus. The sequence goes on along the minus strand of JAHDVE020012257.1, from coordinate 12,197 downwards.
CAATTGTGTTCGTTTAGAACATTGTCATCATCATAAAAATAGCTGCCAATAATATGGAATTAAAAAACAGAGGATGATATTAAAAAAATCTTGAATTTGAAATATGATATCTATGAAGATGACACAAATTGAACTGGTCTCATTAGCTATGTTGGTAAAGCGGTTGTCCCGGAAAGACAGAGGTCCTGGCTCGAGTCCCAGATGCGACTGATATCTTTTTATTTTCTGTTGTTTTTTTCGGTTTCATGTTTCATCTAGGTTATGTTAATATTATCTTCTTCAATGATTAAAGATGAACTATAACATTAAAATCGTTCTACTAGTATCATGAATTGTGTTAATTTCATTGATTTGAATTCTATAAATAAAGTTTTGCCAGTTTGCGTGTTTCTGGGTAAATAGTCAAATAAATATAATGAATTTGATGTAAAAATGGTTTCCTTGAAGGCAGATTCCAAAGGAAACTGTTACTGGGTAGGTACATTAAATTAGGGTCGAATTTTAAATTCCTGTATTTATTTTATTGGCAGCGTATTACCAAACTTATAGTATATTGAAATGATTGAAATACCTGCTTTCGAAAAATATGTCTTTTTAAATTTTTTTTTATATGATTCCATACAGCTGCTCACAACCTTCTGGATCCAGCGTTAGGCTGAAGGTATTGAGGCGGGGAAGGAGATGGGAAAGAGGTAGGTGGGGAAGTACCTAGATATTCAGATCTGGTGTAACCAAATACGGCTAAAGCATTCCAAGCAACGTTTCGATTCTGAATGGTAGTCTTTCACCAGGGCGATACTGAGAGAATCTACTGCTCTAAAAGTGTCTATGTTTAACTGAACATGTCTTAACACAAATAAAAGAGAACATATTCATAAACATAATTTACTTTGTGACTTGCCATAATTATAATATAAAGGTATAAATTTGTTATGAACCACTTCAATTTAATATAATAATCGACCGGTTTCGATTACTATATTATATTGAAGAGGTTCAAAACAAATGTAAGCGTTTAAATTAGAAGAGAATATATTTATCTTGGGGTAAGAAACTCGTTAATAGGCGCATTATTTTGTCAGAAAATTAAACAGATGAAGACCATAAATGATTTTAAATGTTTCAGCTGTGGCAATATTTTCTCGAGGGTGTCTTCCGTTTTATTAACGAAATTTTATCACCAGAATATGTAAGCTGCTCTACGAGTCATCTTAAAACATATTTTAGATGTACCGAAAAAATATTATTTAATATTTAAAGAAATAATTGTTCATGTGTAGATAATGAATTATATCACATATTTTGCTCTCTGGTTATTTAATACACTGTCATTACCGTTTTAACCATATTATTAATATTTTTATTTTAAGATATTTGACATGCCTTTGGAAATTTTGGGCTTTATGTGAAATTGATAATGATTTTTTTTTTAAAAGTATTTTTTCCCGAAAGCATGAATTTCATGTTCTGTGAAGCAGATTACATGAAATTGTATTTTCAGGAGACTACAAATAAATCCCCTAATATTGATCTGATTATATTTATTTCTATTTAATTGTTTTGGTGAGACTATAATTTTTCCGATAATATGTAGTACGTAGGCAATCTAGGAAAAGTTAAACTTATTCCTCCATTTATTTTTTTTTTTGTTATTTATATAAGAAAAAATGGAATAGAACAGATTTAAAAATATGTGAGGTTATGTTAGGTGAGGTTTATTTTTTTTCCCTTTTCTCCAATACTCTATTTTTATAACTGTTCTGTTTTGTCGTGGAACTTTTCATGCTTCCATTACCAATAGGGAACGTCTCTGTGATGCGTTGCCTAAAAGATTAAACAAATAAAATATCTTTACAAAGGGTAATCAATTAAATGGTTTCTACCAAAGTGGCAGTTTCACATGTTGATGAATGCGCGAGCGGCTTCAAATGAAGACGATGTCAACCGAACACAATAACGTCTCGCACGGTTCCAAAACTCATAAATGCTGAGATTCAAATATTCCCAAGACACGTGTCTTTTAGATCATAATCTTTATTACCAGCCGCGTAAGTAAATTTCCTGTTCCCGAGACGTATCGCCGGCGTTACGGCCTTTATTATTGTTGTCGTATCACTTTACCTCCCTAACAAATAAAATAATATAATGTTCTCCTTTAGTATGGAGGATGGAGAATGTTAAGGCAATGTACTACCTACCTATGTTTCCCCGAGAGCCGGAAATTATTATTTATCAACAAATTATTTGTAAATTTTAGCACCAGTGAAATTTGAGATAATTGTAAAGTGTGATTTATGTTTTGAAAAGAATATTAGCAAATACCCTAGAATATGATAACACCTCCAGCTCCTTTGATGGTAACATGCGACACTAGCGCCCCTAGAGATGCGCGTTGGCGGGATTGTTTTTTATCTTACATTTTAACAGGTTTTCTGTGAAAAATGTTTTAAATAAATTATAGAAATCGAAAATTAATAAAATAAATATTAGTTAATCTACATATGACATTATGGCTTTTTTGCTCATTCGCGAAAAAATATTATATAGGCTATTAGGTTTGTACTAACATTTATAAGCCTCGCAACTGGACGCTCGCGATTGGTTTGAGGATTAGAAATCAAAATTCTTATCATTAATTTGTACTTATGTATGCTTTGATGAGGACATTTTAATATTTATATTTACTTAAAGAGCATATAAATAACATAAAAAAACGATAATACTTTTGATATGTTAAGCCAAAAGAAATCTAAAAATAAGAAATGAAAGAAAATATCTCCAATTTATTAAATAAGCATTTTTTCCCTTTCTAAACCACCAGACCGAGCACAAGCGTCAAGTGGCGAGGCTTGTAACTGTTAGCTTGAACCTAATAGCCTCTTTGTTATATAGTTTTTCATTTATCATATTTCATAATATTGTCATATTTGTACGGAATTTGATATTGGTGATAAGCCACGACCTGTTACTATATTTGTCTGTTCCTGGAGTCTTCGATTTGGCTTCTAAGGTTGTAAGTCTTGATCTTGTGAGGATAATTTGTACATACCAAGAATGTTGGTGTAGATGAGTTACGAGCTCGTTATATTAACCATTTGTTTGTTGACACTGAATATATTTATTTGATTATTACATTAAATACTCTAACAACGCTTTATTCTATTGCTTTTACACTAAGTTAGTGACCGCTCTTATTACTGAGAATATTCTGAGAAACAGGAGAAAAAATTGTTTTTATTTTTTAGTTTCTTCACACAGAAGGCCATGAAGGAAATAATGTCCCTCAATGTCAATGTCATCTTTGGGATGCTGTGTGGAGAGTCTTTTAGAGGATAGGAAAGAGTGAACCTGGGTTTTGAAGAGATCGATGTTATAGGAGAGAGAAAACACAGAAGCTGGCAAATCATTTCACAGCCGAGCTCTTGAACACAAGAACGAGTCGTAAAAGTGATCTGTTCTCATATGACAAATGCCAACCGTGTACAAATATTGGGCGCGCGTTTGGCGTGTATACCGACTGTGCACCGGTGCCGAAGGGATCGATGACGCTAGTTCCTCAGAGCATCTTCTATTGAAATACTGGTAGAACAAGGACAGCCGTCTGTTCTCCAAAGATTGAAATCCGTTTGTTAAGATAGGCGAATATATCAAAAGGACCGCCCGTTTCTGCACAGAGTTAAATGTTTTTTACAGATATTTTGGGGCTCCCAACCGGAGGTGGCTGCCAAATTCTACGGTGGGGTGAACTTGCGATTTGTACAGAGTCAGCAGTTGTGTACTATTAAAGTATCTGCGGGCTCTGTACAGTATGCACAGCTTCTGAGAGGCCAACTTTACTCTGGTTTCGATGGAGCCCCCATACCTGTTGTGTTATAGTTATTTCTAGAGCTGGTACAAGAAACCGTAGAAAGGTACAACACATGATAACTGCAGTTAATGTGAATTGTCTACTTTTTGCTGCATTTGGTGCACCTAATTAAGAACTAATGATCTGCTATAATAAAAGTGCAGCCACATATTAAATTACATTAAAAGTTTTTTTTACAGAAAAACTTTGGATGAGTTAATAATTAGAGTGATAATGTTGCTATCACACTAAGCAATATAAATAGTAAAGAGAAAAAAAATAACAACCAAAATACAAACACTAATCATTCAGTCGAGGTCAACATACGAATAATAGACTAATAATATTAACTAAATTACAAACTAACCATCAAGCCGTTTACGCAGGGGTAGGCAGAGAGGATGGATCGCCAAATAACTCGGTCTTGGTACACACTTCTTGCTTCATTCATATTCATATATCGTTTCACACATTCTCTTTAGTTATTCTGACTTCTTACATGATACGATCAGGTATTTGATACACTTGATCGTGCCATGTCCTCCTAGGGCGTCTCCGTTGTTAATGTAAATCCACATAATATTGAATATTCATCAGCCGCTTTAAATAAAGAAATCCCTCCTGTTCTGTATTGAGAAATGCTATAATATGAATAATGTGTAGCAATAAATAACAAGTAAGTAGTAGTTTTAAATCCTACTAAAGTCGTATGAGGTTTTTTTGTTTGTTTGACGTACATGCCTTGGTTTTGTTAGCAATTTCAAGTTAATGTATTTTTTACACTACTGTTTAATCAGCCTCACTTCTCCAAAAATATTTGTCCATCTCTCGCTCCCGTAGTACCCATAAAATCCTTTACCACGTAGCTCATCTCCACCAAAATTTGCACTTTACTGTTTATAATCTCGTTCAACGTAGGCACCCCCCTTGTTACACAACAGATTTAAATGTATCTTATTTTAAATACCATCCATTTAAAATATTGCTCAATTGCACTACCGAACCCAGAGGATAATAAAGTCACCCACCCCCGGATATACCACTTGCCACCCCTACGCCTCCCCCAGATAAAAATGTATATTATACCGTATTCCCTATGATTCAAATTTTGCACGATTGCACTCTAGAAGCATGGAGAAAATATAGTAACCCCCACCCACCCCAGAGCATCTCACCCCTATCCTGCTTGGACCAAATGTTGCACACATCGTTAATCTTTAGCGCCTGCGCAAAACGTTAGTTTAAATCAAACTCTTGAACGATTTCTGTTATTCTATTTCACCAGTATTCCAATTACTAACTAACTAACAATCATGCTGTTTCACCGTAGGGGTAGGCAGAGAGGACGGACCGCCAAACAACTCGATCTTGGCATACACTTCTTGCTTCATTCACATTCATACATCGTCTCATACATTCTCTTCTATTATTCCGACTTCTGACATGGCCCGACTCAAGTATTTGATTCACTTGATCGTGCCATGCCTTCCTCGGGCGTCCCCGGCTTCTTTTTCCATTCGCATTCGCGTCATACATTCTTCTTACACTCCTTTCTTCGTTCATTCGCTCCACATGCCCAAACCATCTAAGCGTCTTTCTTAATCTTACTCATTACGCTTTACATCAGCCTTGCATTCTTTACGAATTTCAATATTTTTCACACGATCATACATGGTTTTACCACACATTCGTCTCAGAGATCTCATTTCTACGGTATTCAGTTTACTTTCATCCTTCCTCCGCCAATTCCATGCCTCACTGCCATACATCAGGGTTGGTATCAGCACTCCATTGTGGACTGATAGCTTCGCTTCTTTGGACAACTTTTTGTTAGCGCCAACCGCGTTCATTCCAATTACAAACTTTTAAAAAAATGTGTTCTTCCATCTTATAGCATTTTGGTACATTTTTTTAGATCTGAATAGCCTGGTTCTTCCCATCTTCGTCTTTCCCATCTCATTTCCTTCCTCACTAAACTCAACCTCGCAATATTAATAGTTTCACTGACTCCAGATGGTAAGGAGCAGTTGAGACACTACGGTGTTAACATTAAAATAAAACTTCTTCATCATTTTATCACATGCTAACTTTGTCATTTTCATTGTAGCCAATGTGGATACTATTAAATCATAATAAATTTTTATTTATTTGGATACTGATATAGTTGGAGTAATGTGTCAATTTCTCTTGACAATTAAAGATATCCATACTTTTTTTGGTTCAAAACAAATTGAATTATTAAAATTAAATTCTTTTACGGCCGTGGGCTGAACTCTTGTACTAATTTTTAAAAACTTCTGAATAATACGTACAGTAGAAAAGGAGATACTAAATTTGAGCTGAAAACAAGGAAATAATTATAATGATTTTTTACAGAAAAGGTAAGTAATAATTTCTTCAATCAAAGTGAAATTACTTTGTGGTGTCATTATTAATAAAAATAATTAGAAATATTTTGTGTACACCACTATTTGCAAAGATACACAGTATACTAAGAAATGATGACAAGTATAAACAAATAATAAACATAGTAAAATAATAATGTAAGAATGGCAAATTAAAAGTATTAATTAAAAATTAACAATAAGTGATTAAAGTAGGTAAGTAATTAATTAAAAATATTAAAATAATTAAAAAAAATGTATATTATTATAAAATTTTAAATAATTAATTTATGATAGAAATTTAAATTTATTTAAATTAAACTTAAAAACTGATTAATTCTTTAAAATTTCTAATATAAATTTGTTTTAAAATATTTTATTTTTTTCAATACGTTTTTAAATTAACTACTTACCTACTTTCATCACATTTTTGTTAATGTTTGTAGTATGTCTATTCTTAGATTATTATTTTTCTGTGTTTATTATTTGTCTATACTTGTTATTATTTCCTAGTATACTGTGTATCGTGGTTAGGGAAGCTTCACTTCCGAAACATGTTGATATTTATTTATTAATTTAATTAGTATACAAAATATTTCATATTAATTTTATTAAGTAATACTTTACTGACTTTAATAGAACACTCAAATGGTGGTATTGATTTATACTATTTCCCTTGAATTTCATATTTGGAGAGAAAGATTGATGTAATGAATAAAGGTATTTCGGATTAAGGCTTGATGCTAGAAGCTTAAGGCCCAGTTACCCGAAACTCGAAAAAGTTGATTTGCCGTCAGATCAAGCGGGAAAGCTTCCAAAAGGAAACGAAACTTTGATTTCATGAGTGAAATACTATGAAATGTTGTTTGTTACGAGTACTTCTAGGAAAAGATTTAAAATATCTACACATTCTAAGCAAATATCGTACCACCTACACGATTTTCGCATTACCCAACGTTTTTTCAACTAGGGATATTCAATTTCAAATGATTTAACGAGTTTTTTTTTTAAATGGATGAGAAAAGTTAGAAGGTTCGTATTTGTTCTTGACGTACAACTTTACACGTGAACCGTTTAACTACACGTAGACGGTGAAACATACGTAGAGATATTTGATTACTATTTCATTACTCATTCTTACTCTTGGTGAATGATCCGGCTCACTAAACCGAGCTGCTTCGCCCACCACTAATTCGGATGTATTTAAAAAAAAATCATTTTTCGAGTAAAGTTTTTTTTATATTGAAAACTTTTAAGTTTTTAAATATTTCGTAAAACGGAGTTCTAACCGGAACTTTCAGAATGTGTATGTGTAAATGTGTGTATGTGAGTATGTGTATATATGTATCGACTGCCATAATACGGGCATGTGCTTATTTTGGCCGTCGAAAATCATGTAAAATCTTTTTACACTTTATGATAATTATGAGACGTTTCATGTTCTTCTTCGTATGATGGAGGAGAGTTGTCGGAGGTCATAGTGGGGTGCTGAGGTTTTTCAGCCAGTCGACTAGAGTCACTTGGTTCAGCACAGATGTACCATAGAGTAACTAATAAAGGACATTCTTCTACTAAGTGTTGTACATCGTAGACGAATAATACGATTGACAATAGTATTCGTCTACCTCTACATATTTTGTCCACCATAACTTCAATCCAATATAATCGCATTCTAAATAAAACGTTAATTATGTAATCGTTTTAAAACAGATGCTTCCTTTGAATAAAACAGCTGATCCGCGAAAACAGAATATATTACAGAACGTAAAAAGCATCCTTCTTCAGACCGCTCGAGCCTGAAGAAATGCAGTATGCACAAATACAAACCAAAGTGCTTAAATAAGCGCAATCCGCAATCGTTCGCAAGCCTTGCGAGAAACGCGCCGCAGGCAGAGTTCGGGCTTATCGGCCGCGGGGAGGGGGCGGGGGTGGCATAAACCGCTCATTCTGTCAAAGTTGCCGGTGCTTTTTCATCTCTGAGGTTCTTATAAAGATTTCTCATAGTAGACTTGGCGGAAAACCGAATCTAGATGAACCGAAACCGAATTTATCCCACGTCACGTTTATATGTAGGGGGAATCTACATTACGTTTTCGTAGAAGGCAATCACATTGTGGTTTGACGATATATATTTTACAGAAAACCAATTAGTTTAGATGAATCAAAATGACATTTTATTTATTTATTGTTATTTGCTGCCAACATAACTAAAATGGACACGCGAACACAGTGACAATTGTAGAAGGGAGTGCTATATCACTCGGTATGGGTAGGCAGAGATAATGAACCGCTACACTTCTCTTTCTTGGTACATACTCGGTGTTCTCATTCACAATCTATTCTATTATTCAGACTCTTGACATGTGACTTTTTTTCTTCTTTTTTCTTTCTTTTCTTTTCCACTGACGTATTTGATTCACTTGATCGTGGCATGTCTTCCTCCAGCGTCCTTGACTTGACCTGACACTCCTTTCTCTGATCATCCAGTATAAATCACAGCGCCGTTGAGGTGATTTTTTACACAAACGGCGCTATATAAATCGCCCAAGTATTATTATTATTATTATTAAGTGTCAAAACCGTCTAAGTGTTCCTTTCTAATAGGCTGTATTTATCCTGAAATTCCACATAATACGATCATTCATGGTTTTACCACTAATACGGCTCAGGAATTTCATGGCATTAAATCTACTTTCATCCTATCTCCGCTAGTTCCATGCCTCTCTGCCATACATCACTGTAACTGCAATCCTTGTTGATTTTAAAAACTAATTTCAGTTTCGTAATAAGTACAAATATGGGAGTTTTGTCATTGTTTACCATCCATTTCACCCTATCCATTCTCTTTCTTCAGTTCCCCTATTCCGCACTTGCCATTCCAGGCTCCGAGATGGTGGCTAACAGCCTCCGCTGCCTCATACTATCCCCGCACTCTCATACATTCTGTTCGACACAAAGCGTGTTAGCCCCACCCAATGACCCGTTCATAATGCAATGGCTGGGGCGGGCCAAGATCTCGCAGAATCTCCTCCTTTCAATTTCTTTGCGTGGACGCGGCGGGTTTCCAGTCAAAAGCGCAAACGACATGCCGCTGAACGGTGTCATTTGCTTTTTATTTATTTATTTACGGTATTGCTGCTTTGGATATGTTACCGACAAAGTGATTCGTAGATTTTTGGAAAATAACGTATTTACTATACAGCAATTAAAGTATATTACAGTATTTCACACAACGTCAAACAGATACATGATCTAGTTCAATTTAAATCATTATTAACAACCTTCCTTCAAAACATATGAAACTACACCTTTAACTTAGCATAAATATAATACTGACGGACGGTTTCCTTTCTTTTTTTCTATTTTCTTCCGTCTAATTTTCTATGACGTTTATACCTTATTGAACATTTTTATACATATGTATGTATTTTGCATCGATATATACCTACGTACTGATCATAATTTTATCAATAATATAATCTACCAAATAAAATTTGGGTTTTGCTCCTTATACACCTATGCGCTGATAAACCATAAAACTTTTTAACACACGTGAAAAGGACACATTATGTTCATCGTGGTACGAATTGAATCGCATACTAAGTTACAATTTCTAGTATTTGCGTCTACACGGCGATTAACATAGGACTCTAGGACATTAATACTGTAAGATAATCACAACTTCGATAGATGTAAAGTCACTTTGTAGTTTCATTTTAATGTAAATAATCATAGGATTACTTTTATAGCGCCAATTTTGTGGAAAAATAACCTCAAGGACGTTTTACAAATAATTTATTTAATCTATAACTTAAACTTATAACTCACAGCTAAGATTTATAACCAGTGGCTTAAAACTAAGATTTATAACTAGTGATTTACAAATAAGACATATATAATAGCTAACAACTAACTACTCAGACTTATAACTAGTGGCTTGCATCTATGACTTATAGCAATTTACTTACAACTAAGACTTCTAACTGGTGACTTAAAACTAAAACGTATTTATGACCAAGTGAGTTGTAATGCACAATACTGTGTAACGGATTATTGACGTGCAGGCTTTATAATGAGCACATTATACACCGTAAAACAAGTGTTTTATTATTTATTGGATTATTTGTAAGAAAAATGATGTATCATAAATTTTTTAAATAAATTTGGTTTTTAAATTTCGAACACAATTTTTTAAATGGGGAAAGTTTCACAAATGCCATCACTGTTACCATAACAGGTTTCATAACTTATAAAAATAGTACTGCATAACATTTTATTATGATGAAAATTGGTGTACCTATTTGAGAGAAAAGCGTAAAATTTCATATTTTTTTAATAATTTGTTGCAATGCTTCAAATTTGGCGAAACATTTTTTTTGCTCAAATTAGAGATTCATGCTTTAAAGGCGTGTATATCTGTAGAGTATCGACAGATATTTATTTAGATATTTGGTTCCCATACGCATAATGTGTGTATTATATATCATTTAATAACAAATAAAAAAATATTCCCCACATTGAACTGCGAAATCTGCCATTAAAATTTTGTAATAGAAATCATTTCTCCAGTTCATTTCAAAAACATGATAATTACTCCCTTTCGTCTTATTATCGTGTTGTGAATTATTTCCATTCGTAAAAATCTTAGGCCATAAAACATTAAACATTTTCCGATCCAATGTTTTAAATCAATCTTTCATTTCAGAATTATATGAGGGCGAGTTCATTACCGCGGGTACAATACGTAGAATTTCTCTATTATTTTTGTGTTTCCCCCGGCAGTGGTCATGCCCTTGACGTAAAGTAAATTCGGTTGGCTTAAATAAACTACGTAATTTTGGGCCTCTGTTCAGAGACAGTTAGTTCCTCGCTTTAGTTTATTTAGAAAGATTGTAATGCTATCCGTTAAAATACAAAGTTTTGAGAAATATTTATTCAAAATACGCTATCATATTCAAAACTTTTCAGATATCATTTGACACTTCTGAGAACAGTTTAAATATTTATTTATTTTTATATATATATATACGCAAAATCATGTGCCATTAATTTTTTTTTAAATTTAATGTAAATCAAATTTAATAATGTTATTATTAAGTTCTGCAAGTATTTTTAGTTGTTATTATTGTGACAGCTGTTTCGGCGTTTAAGGCCATTTCAAACTGTGGTTAATCCACATTGCGACGACTTATTTATATGATTTAATTTACCCCCACTCCTTTTAAAATTTGGATGGATGGGTAATGATTTATTATCGGTAAAACCGATTTAGTTAGAAGGCAAATAAAATTCTGAATTCTGTCAGGTTTTCACATTTATAATGTGTTTTTACTCGTATTTAACTGACAATGTTTTCTTAATTGATTTATTTAAATGTGTTGTATTGTTTTGATAATGTGAACATACTGAGAAGCGGTGAGTATATAATTTTCCTTACTTTATTATTTAATATTATATTAGGATCATTCGTTCTTTTGTTAATTTCTAATTGTTTAAGTAAATTTAATTTTAGGTCCTTTCTTTCTATATGTAAGGGTTTAGGTTTGTTGTTGTCAAGCGGGACGTGATTATTTACTAAAAGATGTTTGCTTTTATTTTTATAACATCTTATTTGTTCTTTGAATCTAGTTGAGAAAGCCCTTCCCGTCTGCCCTATATAGATAGCGTTGCAGTCGGCGTGGTCACATTTTAATTCATATATGCCACTATTATTAAGTTTGGGATTTTTACTTTTTAGTTTTTTAGGCTTGTTCCTATATTGTTATTGGTTTTAAAAGCTTTATTTAAACCACATTTTTAAATTTCTTTTGCAATTTTTATGGATATTGGACCGAGAAATTCCAGACATGTAAATTTTCAAGTTTATTATTGTGTACCGGCTATATTAAATTGATTTTATTTTTACATTTCTTGCTTTTTATAATTTTTTCAATGTTATTTGCCTCATATCCGTTATTAACCGCGAT
>JAHDVE020012256.1:0-43869 GCA_022606495.2 Halesus radiatus | reverse complement strand
AATAGAATAGAGGAGTTTAAAAAAATAAATAGAAAAGTACATATATAACTCTAAAAATAGTGAAAAGGAACAAATAGATCTACTGTTCATACGTTGTATTACACAGAATATCAATTATGTGGGATTTGAATTTTATATATTACTCCGCTTCGACAATCGTAATACAGTGGTACCTCGACATACGAGTTTAATTCGTTCCGCAACCTTGCTCGTATCTTGAATTACTCGTATCTCGAAGCAAATTTCCCCATACAAATCAATTGAACTACCATTAATCCCTTCCAACCCCCAAAATGTCACCCCAGTTATTTTTGTTACGTGGTTTTGAATAATAAAAACGTGTTTATAAATGACAAATATTTATTGTACAAAAACAAAAAAAGAATGTAAAGAAATAAATTAGGTATCCTCACTGGTCTTTGCCTTTTTCGCAACATTTTTCTCGCTTTCACCTGTAGGCCGTTTAGAAAAAAACATGTCCAAGGAGGTTTGTTTCTTCCTCCCTCTCAGAATGTTCCGGAAATGAGTTAGGCAAGTGTTATTAAAAAGATCAGATACACGACCTGTTGCAACTTTTTCTGGGTGTTTCTTTTCCACGAACTGTGAAACTCTCTCTCACATTCCTAAGATCTCCTTTATCTCACTTGTAGAAATAACCTCCTCCTCCTCTGACTCCTCGAAACCAATTTCTTGCATAACCTCCGTATGCTGCTGTGACTGTAACTCTTGTATCTCCTCAGTCGTCAGTTCCCGGGTGTGCTCCTCGACGAGCTCGTTCACGTCTCTCTCTTCCACCTCTAGACCCATGGATTTCCCCAGAGACACAATCTCCTCCTCTACTTACATACCGGGTTCCAATTCTTCGTAGATCCTTTCAGCTACAGCTTCAGGCCACAGTTTTTCCATGCAGAGGTCAAGGTCCTCGTTGTAACACCCAGCCAGGCCTAATCGATAATTTTTAAGCAAATCGCGATATTAAAGTGCTCCTTCCAGAACTCTTGAAGGGTGAGGTTTGTGTTCTCCGTCACTTCAAAGCAGCGCCGAAACAGATGCTTGGTGTATAGCTTCTTAAAATTAGAAATCACCTGCTGATCTATGGGCTGCAGGATAGGAGTGGTGTTGGGTGGTAGGTAGAGAACCTTTATAAATTTGAACTCCTCGAGGATGTCATCTTCGAGGTTTGGTGGATGAGCAGGGGCATTGTCGAGGATGAGAAGGGCTTGCACTGGTAGGTTTTTTCCTGTAGATATTTCTTAACAGAAGGGCCGAAAACCAGGTTTACCCACTCCACAAAGAACTTCCTGGTGACCCATGCCTTCGGGTTCGACCTCCACATCACTTGCAGTTTTTCTTTCAAAATCTTATGTGACTTAAATTCTCTGGGGTTTTCCGAATGGTATACGAGCAAAGGCTTGATCTTGCAGTCGCCACTCGCATTGGCACACAGTGCTAGAGTCAATCTGTCCTTCATAGGTTTGTGGCCTGGCATCATCTTCTTCTCTGCCGTTATATATGTTCTATTCGGCATCTTTTTCCAGAACAGCCCTGTCTCACCACAGTTGAAGACTTGCTGAGAGATATATCCTTGGGCTTTTATTAGATCGGAAAACGTTTTAATGTAATCCTCAGCTGCCTTCATATATGAGCTTGCTGCCTCACCATGCCTAAAAACGGATTGAATACCGGTCCTCTTTTTGAAATTCTCAAACCAGCCCCGGCTGGCTTTAAATGACTCTTCCGATGCCTCGTTGATGGAAGTCTGCGGGGTTTGCTTCAGCAAACCTTCGTAGATCGCTCTTGCCTTCTTGCAAATGATGGTCTGCGTCAAGGTATCTCCTTCGAACTGCTTCTCTGTCACCCACACCATCAGCAGTTTCTCCATATTTTCATGAAGGGAGGTTCGCAGCTTGGAAATTATCGTAAGGCCCTTAGCCGGCGTTACACTCTTTATCAACTTCTGTTTAAGCACAGTACATATCATGGACGTACTACGCCCATACTGCCTCGACAAGTCAACAACTCGAACACCTTGCTCATGTTTTTCTATAATTTCACGTTTTAATTCAATACTCATCATCTTTTTCTTAGCACTTGACTTTTCACAAACTTTCTTCCGATCCATGGTTATAAAAATAAATGAACTACAACTGTAAATGTAGCAACTAAGGAAACTTTATCAGTAAAAAAAAACTAAACACACAAAATAGCTCGCTGGAGCAATTATTTGTGCAAATTATTACCCCCATGGAAAAAATCATCATTGGAACAATATACATACCGCCAAACTCTGATATTCAAACATACAAGAAACACTGTGAAGACATTGAATTTCTCATTTCAAAACATCCTACATCTAAAATTATTATCGTCGGTGATTACAATCTTCCCAATTTGAAGTGGAATTTTAGTGACAATGGCTATATTATAAATGAAAGTTGTAATGACCCAGCACGTGAAGTGATAGATACGATAAACTATTTGAATTTACATCAACATAATTTTGTGTACAATACATGTGACCGCCTTCTAGATCTAGCTCTTTCTAACTGCTCTAAACTGTCTGTTGAAAAGTCAAACGATCCGCTCATATCGGTGGATAGTCATCATCTCCCCTACACATTACAGTTAATATGTACATATACAAACCCACATTGAAACAAACAACACTCAACTTCAAAAACGCCGATTACGATTCTATTAATTACCAGTATAGTAATACTTATTGGACTTTCTTGACTGATGATAGTAATATCGAACAAACCTTAGAAAAACTTTATCAAACATTTTCCAACAATATAAAATCTTATGTACCATCGTATGCACCAAAACACAGAACATATCCAATTTGGTTCTCCACGGACCTTATATTACTGCTCAAACAAAAAAAACAGTTACACAAAATTTTTAAACTTACTCACCTAATCGATGACTACTCAAACTTTTCAGCAACAAGAAAAAAATGTTAAATACTATCCAAACTGTGCTATAAAGCACACACCACCTCCATTGAGAAAAATGCACTGGAGTCAAAAAACCTGTGGAATTTTGTCAAAAAATTAAACAATGAAAGCTCAGACTACCCCCCTACAATGCACTATGATGCCAAAATAGCTAATAGCACCATCGACATTGTTAATTTGTTTGCGGATCATTTCCAAAGCGTATACGAACACGAAATATCTGAAAAAAAATACCATTATATACATATCATAACACGTTACATTTACAGAACTACCACATTACACGGGAATCTTGCCTAAATAAAATACTTTCCCTTGACTCCAACAAATCTGCTGGCCCAGATAACACTCCGCCAATATTTTTTAAACGATGCGCATCTACAATATCAAGTCCACTTACCATATTATTTAACAATTTACTTTCTTCTGGACATTTTCCAACTCGTTGGAAATCTAGTTATATTACCCCAATTTTCAAAAAAGGTGATGACACAGACATAAACTATCGTCCTATATGTATACAATCAGCACTCCCAAAAAATTTTGAATCCCTTGTTCTCGACTTAATTTATCCATCAATACTCAAAGTAATTGATAAAAAACAACACGGGTTCGTCAGTGGAAGATCAACTACTACTAATCTATTACTTTACCAAAACTATATTACGGAATCCTTCACGAATAAAAAACAAGTTGACAGTATCTATACAGACTTTTCAAAAGCTTTCGATAAAGTATCCCATAAATTATTACTTAGTAAATTATATGCACTAGGACTGAGAGGCAACATGTTGGATTGGTTCTCAGGTTACTTATCTAACAGAATCTCGTTCGTCAAAATTAAGTCTTTAAAATCTAAGGTACTTAATGCAACTAGTGGTCTGCCGCAAGGAAGTCATCTCGGTCCCATTCTATTCCTAATATTCATTAATGACATAATAACTTGTTTTGACGATGTAGAAGTTCTACTTTTTGCCAATGATATTAAACTATACAAAGAAATATCCAATATTAGCGACTGCATAATCTTACAGTCAAACATTGATAAATTACATAATTGGTGTATCGCTTATAACTTATTTCTCAACGTTGATAAATGCAAGACACTGACATTTTGTCGAATCAAAACCCCGTTATCATTTAACTACGCTATAGATAACAAAATCTTGGAAAAAGTCAACGAAATTAGTGATCTCGGAGTTTTGTTTGATACACAATAAAATTTTGTAAATCACATACAACAAATAACTAATAAAGGTATAAAGACATTGGGATGTATAATGAGAACTATCAAAAACTTTGATTCGCTGGAAGTTATAAAAATCGTATATTTGTCACTAGTACGCAGAATATTAGAATACAATTCAATAGTGTGGTCCCCATACTATATCATTCATATAAAAAAATATTGAACGCGTGCAGCGCAAATTTTTACGTTTTATTAACTTCAAACTACACATACCAATACAACACATAAACTATACATTCTTGCTAAATACACTCAAAATACATACTTTAGAAAACAGAAGAAAAATAACAGACTTAACTTTTTTATTTAAAATTATTTATTGTGTATTAGACTGTTGTGAACTCCTGCAACTAATCAATTTCAAAGTACCTCATCGACAAACTCGGCAAAATATGTTATTCTGTAACAATAATTCTGGGACAAACTACAAATGCATGCACCTATTTCTCGTCTACATATACTTGGAAATAAATTCACCTCTGCTATAGATATATTTAACATAAGTTTACCCATGTTTAAAAGATACCTGAACGATATTTTTATGTTGCAACAATTATAAGATCATCGCAAAAGAGCTATTGTTTAATTTTTTTATGTATATATTATCTTTGTGCTCATCTACAATCCAAAAACTTGTTCCTCTTTTTTTTTCTTTCTATGTATCATATACTATATTATGTATTACGCAATTTCATACATTTTTTAATCATCAGAAATATAAAAAACACAATGATTTTTTTTTTCACAATATCATGCACTCATATTATAAGAGTATTATATTATGCACTTGTGTATTATGTATCATGTAGATCAGGCTATTAATATTTTTATTAAAAACAAGTAGTATCTGGTTGCGCCGGTTACGGTTCAATTCGGATAGCCTACTAGTTGATTTGCACAATAATATGCATCCTAATAAAACCTACCCAATTGTAATCCATACCTCATCCATCGACTCTGCTCGCAACGCATTGTCCGCTGTGATTTCGATCAGTACACATCAATTCGCACCCGCAACCCGCAACGCAATATTCGTATTGTGTTTTATAAAACGCCGAGATCTATTGTGTTTTGTAACCACCGCGATCTATAGTGTGATCCGCTGCAGACATTTAGTGTCTGTGATTTGTGTTGAACATTTATTTGTGTGCTCAAGTGCTACCACAGGGAAGAGTCTTGACGAGACAAGGATAAAGGGTAAGTCGTTTGGATTCCATCATTACCTTTCCCTATTTTACCCCTGCATATTTTGAGCAAATCAATTGGTAACAATAATTATTTATTTATGATAACGGAATTCAATGAACCAGCGCAACTATTAATTGGTCCTCGACCGGATGATTTCGTTATCATACCGCATTATAAAATTGTTACATCGCGTATTGTTCGATCCTATTGTGTAGGCAATCAATTTGACGAATAATTATTTGTTATAGCAGGTTATAGTATTTAGGCAATTAGTGCAATTTAGATCGTTGTTTGTTGGTGAATTTATTATGGCCACCAAAGAAAGGAAGTTAAAATTACTTGTCTCGCAGAGAGAGGCGTTAGTTCAACGCGTAAATAAAGTCTTGGAAATTTCGAAATCGCTAACAGATGAAACAATTATAGAGGAATTTTTATCTCTGGTTGAAACGTTGGACATTACCAGAAACGATTTTAAAGATATTGTCAACCAAATAAATAATTTAAATTTGGAAATTGATAATGATTTTACACCAGATTTCTCACCATGGCTGGATTTTGAGGATTCCTATAGTCAAATCAAACGTAAGATTACATTGACCCGGGAAGTAAAATCGCAAATAAAAATAGAAACTAAGAAAAATCATTTTAAATTGCCGCCGATCGACTTAGTTTTTTTTTATGGAGATATGAAAAATTGGCCGATATTTTATTCGAGCTTCGTTAATACGATACATAATAACGAATCGCTTTCAAATTCGGAAAAATTATATTATTTGTTGGGGAAAATCGGTAATAGAGTGAAATCGACTTTATCTGCAATAATATTGGCACCAGAAAACTACGAAATTATATTCGATTCATTGATCGAAAAATATAATGATAAACGCGTCATATCTTCGGCCTATATTGATCAGATTTTAGACTTTAAAGCATTTCCTGTCGCTACTCTTAATAATTTAGAATCATTTATTGATAATTTTGGGTCTGCGGTAGCAGCTATCAAAAACGTTAAACTAGATAATTTGTGTGACTTTATATTTTTACACATAGCTCTGAAGAAACTAGATGTGGATTCTGTTAAATGTTTTGAGATGAATAATCGTGGAAAAGATTTCCCTTCGTTTGAAGACTTAGTGAAATTTATTCGTGAGCAAATTAAAATATTGCAACGAACCGGTACATCAAGAAAATTGATTGCAACTCAAAGTGAGACGCCAAAGAGGTCGCCAAGGTCCACTCAGGCCTTCGTTATCGCAGGTGGTGATTCAGATAGAGATGAACATCGACCGATTAATAAATGTTTACTTTGTTTTAAACCTTCGCATGGACATTTATATAAGTGTCAAGATTTTAAGAAACTTAGTATTAGAGAAAGATTTAACTTTGTGAAGAGTAAAGGGTATTGTTTTAGATGCCTCAGTGATAAACATAAAGCTAGATGTTGTAATTCAAACGCAGCTTGTCATAAATGTAATGATCGGTTTCATCACACAATGCTGCACTTTGAAGAACAGAGTGCGTCATATAAAGGGCAGTCAGACCCTCGAAGCTCCCAAAGAATTGAGAACCAGACCGGTAGTCGAATTGATGACCCGACACCGGGCTGCTCCAATTCTGAGGTAGCTTTGTGTACATTTTTAAATGTTAGATCTTTCAATCGCATGGCGCGTTGTACAGTTTTGTTGGCTACCGCACAAGTTGGGGTAATAGATTCACAGGGTAATGAACGTCTCATTAGATGCTTACTAGACAGTGCATCCCAAAGTCATATGATTACTCGTGATTGTTGTAAAAAATTAGGATTTATTGATTATCAGCGCCCTTCTTGTTCCACAGTGAAAGGTATCGGTTGTACTTGTAATCCCATTCGTGGTTCTGTAATGATAGAAATTTACTCTCGTTTTAACCGAGCAATAAATTATAATATTACTTCGTTGGTAGTGGATAAGGTGACAGAGCGCCTTCCCACTGTTCACGTTGATGTGCCTTCACTATCATACTTGCATGACTTGCCCTTGGCTGATGAATCGTTTGGAGAACCGGGAGATATTGACATGTTAATAGGAGCAGAGCTCTTCCCGCATCTCCTGTTGTCCAAAAGGGTTCAGGACCCGTCTCAAAGGCATAATCTGCATGCTTTAGAAACAGTATTAGGATACGTTATTTTAGGTTCAGCACCAACTCAAATTGAGGATAATATAACTCTAGCCTGTTGTGCCACCCTAGACGAACCGCAAGATACATGTCTAAAAAGATTTTGGGCTAACTAACTAACTAACTAACCATCACGCCGTTTCCCCGCAGGGGTAGGCAGAGAGGACGGACCGCCAAACAACTCGATCTTGGCATACACTTCTTGCTTCATTCACATTCACAACGCCTCATACATTCTCTTCTGTTATTCCGACTTCTGACATGGCCCGACTCAAGTATTTGATTCACTTGATCGTGCCATGTCTTCCTCGGGCGTCCCCGGCTTCTTCTTCCATTCACATTCGCGTCATATATTCTCCTTACACTCCTCTTCGTTCATTCGCTCTACATGCCCAAACCACCTAAGCGTCCCTTTCTTAATCTTGCTCACTACGCTTACATCAGCCTTGCATTCTTTACGAATCTCAATATTTTTCACACGATCATACATGGTTTTACCACACATCTGTCTCAGAGATCTCATTTCTACAGCATTCAGTCAACTTTCATCCTTCCTCTGCCAGTTCCATGCCTCACTGCCATACATCAGAGTTGGTATCAGCACTCCATTGTGGACTGCTAGCTTCGCTTCTTTGGACAACTTTTTGTTTGCGCCAACTGCGTTCAGTCCTCCGTTAATGGAGTTTCCTGCATTCACCCTTCTTTCAATATCCCTATCAGTCTTTCCATCTCTCGTAAACATACTTCCCAAATACACAAACTCATCGACCTGCCCCAAGTATTCATCATTCACAATTATATTGCACACTGTTTTCGTACTCTCTCTTTCAAACACCAAGACTTTGGACTTATTTACATTCATCATTAGCTCATTCATCATACATACTTCGTTCATCCTAGATACGAGGGACTGTAGATCTTCCATACTGTTAACAATCAGCACCGCATCATCAGCATACAACAGACAACATACTTGCAGACTACTCATTTTCGCGCCCAGGCCCACCTCTTTCAATTCTTGCATACAATTATCCATGTATAGATTGAATAACCACGGTGACATTACGCAGCCTTGCTTAACACCTTTTGTGATGTCAAACCATCCCGTAAAATCACCGTTTGCTCTAACACATGCAACGCTTCCCTCGTACAGCGATGCGATTGCCTGTATAAGATTTGTATTCACACCATACTTAGACAACACCTTCCATAACTTTTTCCTGTCAACTCTGTCGTATGCTTTTTGTAGATCTACAAAAGCACAGAAAAGTTTCTGTTTTTTTGCCAGAAACTTCTCTGTGAGCATACGCAATGAGAAAATCTGATCCATGCACCCCCTTCCACTCATAAATGCGCCTTGCACATCCCATATTTTATCTTTTGTTTTTATTTGTACCCTTTCAATCAATATCCTACCATACAGCTTACCAACTGAACTTAGCAGGCTAATAGCCCTGTGATTTCCACATTCCATGCGTGACCCTTTACCTTGTATAGAGGCATGATCACAGCCCTTCTCCAATCTAATGGGGTGTAACCCTCCTCCAGACACTGGTTAAAAAGTTTGCATAACCATGTAAGAATTATACGGCTATTTCTTTTAAAGTATTCAGCAGCAATATTGTCGAAACCAACAGCCTTACCATTCTTCATACATCTAATTGATCTTTTAATTTCATCCATGCTAATTTTGGGAACATTCACCCCATCGTCATTCATACCTGACTCGCCACTAGAATCTCTATCACTCGGATTGCTTTCGAAGACCTCTTCAAAGTATTTCATCCATCTCTCTTTTATTTCTTTTTCATTCGTCAACATTTTTCCATCTTTCGATTTTATCACTTTCACACATCCACTTTCTGGACCATTCCGTGACCTTTTGACCTCCTTCCAAAATAGTTTAATATTTTCTTGGAAGTGGTTTGTCATTTTGATCCCCTCTTCTTCTTCCAGGCGTTTCTTTCGTTCTTTCACTCCATCACGTACTCTTTTCTTGCATCCCTTGTAAACTTCTTTCGCTCTATCCCTCTCTTCGCTAGAAGCACTGCCAGCCGCTATCAGAAATAACCACGCTTTCTTCTTCTCAGATTTTGGGAATTAGAATAAATACATATACCGGCTATTAAGAGTCCTGAAGATCGTGAATGTGAGGATATATATCAAAGAACTACCTCACGAAATTCTGTAAATGGCAGGTATATAGTAGCTCTGTCGTTTAAGGGAGATATTTTATCCTTAGGGGATTCTTTTGCAATGGCAAAGAAACGCTTTTTATGTCTTGAGCGCAAATTGGAAGCTTCGCCAAAATTCAGAGAAGCGTATAATGCAATCATTCGTGAATATTTAGAGAATGATTATTTGTCTTCCGTCACTCCAAACAATGAGGATGAGACGCCCTCATATATAATACCGCACCATGGAGTCGTACGAGAGGATAAAATTACATCGAGTTTGACGATAGTTTTGGACGCCAGTGCGAAAACAAGTACTTCGGTATCATTGAATAACATTTTGTACAGTGGGGAAAATTTACAGGGGAATTTGTTTAATATTATAATGAATTTTCGTTTATTTCAAGTAGCTCTCTCGGCTGATATACGCAAAATGTTTTTGTGTATAGAAGTGCGGGAGAGTGATCGAAGATACCAAAGGATTTTATATCGCTTCTCGCCTCACGAGGATATGAAGATTTATCAGTTTAACCGCGTCTGTTTTGGCCTAACATCTAGCCCCTTTCAAGCTTTACGCACTGTCAGAAAGTTGGCCTCCGATGAAGGAGAAGCTTTTCCTGAAGCAAAGAAAATTATCGAGGAATTTTTGTATATGGATGATTTTGTTTATAGTGTAGAAACAGAGGAGAATGCTAAAGAATCGGCCTCCCAGTTAATTGCGTTGTTGAAGACTGGCCAATTCGACCTTGTCAAGTGGACAAGCAATTCCCAAAATGTTCTGGATTCTATTCCAGATTCACATCGCTTATCAGCAATTAAAGAATTTGATGAACTGTGCATGCATAAAGTGTTAGGCTTGCACTGGTCACCAAATTCAGATTTATTCGCGTTTGTCGCTTCCGCACCCGAAGTCAGCTGTACGAAGCGTAATATTTTGTCTTGTGTCGCCAAAATATGGGACATCATGGGTTTCATAGCGCCTGTAGTCCTTTATGCCAAGCTGTTAATTAAGCAGTTATGGATATATAAATGCGATTGGGATGATTTGCCTCCCGCAGATATTGTTAAAGTATGGTCGCAATTTTGTGAGGAATTATCCTGCCTCAATAAAATACAGATTCCACGTCACGTTAGCATAACGTCTAGAAGCGTTGTAACTATTGTGGGTTTCGCAGATGCTAGCGAGAAGGCCTACGGAGGTGTGGTTTATTTTCACGTACACAACCATGGTGTCAATTCGGTACATATCGCTTGTGCTAAAACAAAGGTGTCTCCGGTGAAGATTGTTTCTATCGCACGATTAGAACTATGCGCCGCTTTAATACTTGCAAAATTAATGCGTAATGTAATAGACACCTGCGAAAAACGTTTACAAATTGATAATATCTTCGCATTTAGTGATTCCACAGTAGCACTCTGTTGGATTCAGTCGTCTCCCCATAGATGGGGAACATTCGTGGCTAATAGAGTAGCTAAAATTCAATCTGAATTATCGGCGACCTGTTTTTATCATGTCGCAGGCATAGATAATCCCGCAGATTGTTTGTCACGTGGGCTTACTCCCGCTCAAATATTAAATCACCCGTTATGGTTTTTTGGGCCATCGTGGATGAAATTTAGGCCCAACCAGTGGCCTATTACCGCATATGACGTCACGATGATATCTGACCCGCCAGAACAGAAGATTATATCATTGGTAGTAACATCTAGATTAGAAGAGTATGAAATACTCACCTTGTCTAAACGTTTTTCTTCTTGGAATAAGTTCTTAAGAAGTACAATCTATGTATTCCGATTTATAAAAGTATTACCGCATCGAGAGTACATAAGTAGTGCGGATTTAGAGTTTGCTGAGCTTAGAGTATTTCGAGAAATACAATCGGCTTACTTTCCTCGTGAATTATCAAATCTGAAACAAGGGAAGACGTGTAACCCCGTGTTTCAACGTTTGAGGCCGTTCTTGCAGGACGGACTCATAAGATTAGGGGGTCGTTTCTGTAAATTCAGATTTAGAGTACGATCAAAAACACCCCATAATCCTTCCACGAAAGGATCACATTATGAATTTATTGGTGGATCATTACCACAAAATTCATTGTCACTCGGGTCCCGCATTATTGATGTCTATTTTGAGACAGAAATATTGGATACTGTCGGCCCGCAGTTTAATTAGGAATCGAGTGCACAAATGTAATTCGTGTTTCCGGCTACATCCTAAAACAGTGGCTCCTTTAATGGCAGATCATAATGTTTGTCGTGTCACCGCTTCTATAAAGCCATTTACTCATGTCGGCGTAGATTTTTCTGGGGCTTTAAGAGTAACCATATCACGTGGACGTGGAATTCGTTCCAACAAAGAGTATATTTGCTTATTCGTGTGTTTAACGACTAGGGCTATACACCTTGAGCTTAGCGTCAAGTTTAAGTACTGAATGTTTCATGAATGCATTCAAACGATTTCTCTCGAGGCGAGGACCTGTATCAAATTTGTACTCCGACAACGGGGGTAATTTTGTAGGGGCCAAGAGAAAGTTGAGCGAATTACATGCATTTTTAACGTCTTCACATTTTGGTGAAGAATTTGCATGCACATTGGCTAATAATAGGATTAGCTGGTACCACCCACTTCGGTGGAAATTGGGAATCAAATATAAAGAGCATGAAGACTCATCTATATCGTGTGATTGGAGATCAGATGCTATCGTTTGAAGAGACAATAACAATTCTCGCACAGGTAGAAGCCATTTTGAATTCAAGGCCATTATGTAGAACGCTTTCTTCGGACCCGTCTGTACCTATCGCATTAACACCCACTCATTTCTTAACGACCACTCCGTTGAAACACCTACCCGCTGTTGAAATCGAAGGAGATAATTTGAACCTCCTATCGCGTCATGATTTGCTCTATAAATTGATTCAATCGTTTTGGAAACGTTGGAGGTTGGATTACTTGCATACCCTGCAAGTACGTCCAAAATGGAACACTCCCGTAAATCCAGTGAAGGTCGGTTCTGTAGTAATTGTAGGGACTGAGAACGCCCCACCCTTGCATTGGCCGCTAGCTATAATTATTGAGGTTTTTCCTGCAAAGGACGAAGTAATTCGTGTTGCTCGTATCAAAACGATATTAGGAACATACATTCGTCCAGTAGTAAGGCTATACCCTTTGCCGACGCAATAGTATGCAACTATAGCTTTAGGTTTAGTTTTGTTTTTTTTTGTTCTTGTATATGTAAGGAAACTTAGGATTTATATTTGTTTGTTTATTGATATTTGTTTCCGCAATATGGTTTCGAAAGGGGTAATTTCTTACCCTTTCAAGGCGGGGGCGATGGTTGCGCCGGTTACGGTTCAATTCGGATAGCCTACTAGTTGATTTGCACAATAATATGCATCCTAATAAAATCTACCCAATTGTAATCCATACCTCATCCATCGACTCTGCTCGCAACGCATTGTCCGCTGTGATTTCGATCAGTACACATCAATTCGCACCCGCAACCCGCAACGCAATATTCGTATTGTGTTTTATAAAACGCCGAGATCTATTGTGTTTTGTAACCACCGCGATCTATAGTGTGATCCGCTGCAGACATTTAGTGTCTGTGATTTGTGTTGAACATTTATTTGTGTGCTCAAGTGCTACCACAGGGAAGAGTCTTGACGAGACAAGGATAAAGGGTAAGTCGTTTGGATTCCATCATTACCTTTCCCTATTTTACCCCTGCATATTTTGAGCAAATCAATTGGTAACAAATTAATTTATGATAACGGAATTCAATGAACCAGCGCAACTAGTATCTACAAATTAAAAACCTTTCCCTTTGTAACTTCACTGTGGCATGCACTTATACATTATTATACCTTCATAATAATAATAATAATAATAATAATAATAGTTGGATGACTTGTATAGCGCCGTTTTTGTGAGAAATCACCTCAAGGGCGCTGTACAAATATTTCTTAACTAATTATGTACAGACAGATACAGAAAAACATATATATTATAAATATGTTACACTTATATACCAACTATGCATCATGTTATTTTTTTTAAAGTTCTGTACACATAATCATTTTAATGTTAAAATATGTAAAAGCCCTTTGGGGCGTTAATGAATGAACAAATAAAAAAATAAAAAAATTAATGTAAACGCAACACAAAACGCGAACACAACTTATCACAGCGGGAGCACGCTGCTAACTGATTTACTCATTCACCGACCGTGGTGGGCGTGGCCGCGCTCGCGCGGTCACGTGCTACCGGCCGCCCTGTTAAACCCTTAATATTATTACTCTAAGGTTAAACCGAACTCGTATCTCGAATTTCGCTCGTAACTCAAAGCAAAAAATCACTCGCTCGCCGGCTCGTATCTCGAAAAACTCGTATGTTGGGGCATTCGTATGTTGAGGTACCTCTGTATATATACAATATATTTATTCTTGAATCTGTCTTTGCATTCGCAAACACTCCGCTTCAAACTCCACGCCACCATGGCTCACTCAAATGATTAACTGACAAGCACGTGGTGTGTTGCTAGTGCGGAAAACCTTAGGTACACAGTATTTGCGAACATTTGAGTGGAACGCGCCATGGCAACACCTATCGTAACACGGTCGGTAGCTGTGAGAACAATATCAGTGGTTCCCGGTGCACCACGAAAAAAAATTACGAAAAGCCGAAAAATTATGCAATGCGCCACTTGTGATCGTTCAATGCGCCCCCTTTGGCGCATGCGCCACGATTTGGCGACCACTGATATAGATGATATTTATTCTACATTATGTGCATTTCTCTGGTGGGTGCATAGTTTGTATATGCTTGCATTTTAAATGTTCTGACAGTTATATTTATTTTTACGCGTCACATTATTTGTTACCGAAGACATAAATAAAAGAATGGCAGAACTTTATTTATTCATATTTAATTTACTTTAGTAAATATTCGCTTATTAACAAGACTTATTTTACAAAATAAACCCACGAACAGTAAATACCCACCTGGAAATAAAATAGCATTTATATATTCCCGTAATAATAAAAAAAATGTTTTAGTTTTATGGTACTTGTCTTTCGAAAAAATCTTTTGTATAATTACTTTTCTAGGAAAATCTCCAAACATTTAGAGTTCCATCTCGTTCTGTGAGCTTTTTTTGCCTTTGTAGTTAAATATCGCCCAATGGTAAAGTTATGAAATTTGTTTCGCTTGCCAGCAATAGCCTAGTGATTTAATATTCGGACGGGTATTGATTCATTATCGGTAAAACCGATTTAGTTAGAAAACAATTAAAATTCTGTGAGGTTTTCACATTTATGATGTGTTTGCTCGTATTTAATTGGCAATCTTTTCTTAATTAATTTATTTAAATGTGTTGTATTGTTTTGATAGTGTGAATATACTGAGAAGCGGTGAGTATATAATTTTCCTTACTTCATTAATTAATGTTATATTAGGATCATTCGTTCGTTTGTTAATTTCTAATTGTTCAAGTAAATTTAATCTTAGGCCCTGCCCTTTATTTCTATATGTAAGGGTTTAGGTTTGTTGTTGTCAAGCGGGACGTGATTATTTACCAAAAGATGTTCTGCGAATTTTGAAGAAGTGTTTTTATTTTTATAACATGTTATATATGTTCTTTGAATCTAGTTTAGAAAGTCTTTCCCGTCTGCCCTATATAGGTAGTGTTGGAGTCGGCGTGGTCACATTTTAATTCGTATATGCCACTATTATTAAGTTTAGGATTTTTACTTTTTGAGTTTGTTAGGCTTGTTTCTATATTATTATTGGTACTAAGAGCTATACGAGGTGTGTTAAAAATAAAATTTGAATTTTTAATTTTCCCGTGCTGTGTACATTCGATTATCGTTTTTTTTTTGTTATTTTGTACACATGTGTTAGCATTATCAGCTATTTTGGATCAGTTGTTTGTTTTTGACAACTGGAAAGGTTAGTCACGTTTTTGGGTGTTCTTCGATTTTTTTATTTAGGTTCGTTTTCTGAGGCATCATCAGTCCGATTGAAGTGAAATTTTAGATTCGCTTTATTTTCTATGTTCTCATCAGCATTTCTTCAAAAAAAAAATTATTCTTTTTAGAATTTTTTTTTAATAATTGTTAATCCTATGGAGGAATTTCTTAATTTTGGTCGGAACTTGATAGCCGTTTTCTGGGGCATCATCAGTTCGATTTAAGTGAAATTTTAGATATGCTTTGTTTTCTATGTCCTTATCAGCATTTCTTCAAAAAATCCAAAAAATCGATGTTTTTAGATTTTTTACAAAATTTTTTTTAGTAAAAAATCGAAGAAAAAACAAAACGTGACTAACCTTTCCAGATGTCAAAAACAAACCACTGATCCAAAGTGGCTGATAATGCTAACATATGATAAACATATGTGTACCGACATAACAAAAAAAAATCGATAATCGAATGTACACGGGTTACGAGGTGTGTTCAAAAGAAATAAACCACTTTTTTTTTTCTTTTGCAATTTTTATAGATATTGTGCCGAGAAATTCCAGACATGCAAATTTTTCTAATTAATTATTATGTTCCGGATATGTTAAATTGATTTTATTTTTATGTTTTTTGCTTTTTATAATTTTTTCAATGTTATTTGCCTCATAATCGTTATTAACCGCGATTGTTTTTATTTTTTCCTTTTCTTTTGCATACGCTATTTTATCTAGAGGGATATTAACGAGTCTATGTACCATTGAATGGTAAGCTGATATTTATGAGACCAAGGATGAGTTGAGTTTGCATTTATTATTGTGTCTGTAAAAGTTGGTTTTCTAAATATTTCGAAGGTATGTCTATTATTACTTCTACCAATTGTAAGATCAAAAAAAAATATTTTACCCTCTATCTCATGTTCAACTGTGAAGCAGATTTTATTATTAACGGTGTTGGCTCAGTTAGTGAAGATATCTTACTGTCGGTTGGTGCCTTTCCAACATATTAGGATATCGTCTACATTGTGAATTATAGTCTAAAAATAATAATAATAATTGGATGATTTGTATAGCGCCGTTTTTGTTAAAAATCACCTCAAGGGCGCTGAAATGTATTTATCATGTTTTTAAGAAACGAACGGGTCCCTCTATCAGTTTTATTATTGAAGTATTAATGTCTTCCGAGGTGGTCGCTAATGAAAATGTGTTCTGGTTTTTGGTTTGTATTAAATATTTTCCTTTTTTCGTATTGAATATGATACATTAATGGTTAATAACAGCATCAAGTTATCACGTTATATTCCTTGCTTCACTTCGTTACGATTATGACAAGGCAAACTGGTGCCCCACAGTAGAAAACATTTTGCTCCCGCCGAGTTTAACATCATCAAGTTATCACGTTATAATTCCTTGCTTCACTTCGTTACGATTATGACAGGGCAAACTGGTGCCCCACAGTAGAAAACATTTTGCTCCCGCCGAGTTTAACAGCATCAAGTTATCACGTTATAGTTTCTTGCTTCACTTCGTTACGATTATGACAGGGCAAACTGGTGCCCCACAGTAGAAAACATTTTGCTCCCGCCGAGTTTAACATCATCAAGTTATCACGTTATAATTCCTTGCTTCACTTCGTTACGATTATGACAGGGCAAACTGGTGCCCCACAGTAGAAAACATTTTGCTCCCGCCGAGTTTAACAGCATCAAGTTATCACGTTATAATTTCTTGCTTCACTTCGTTACGATTATGACAGGGCAAACTGGTGCCCCACGGTAAGAAAACATTTTGCTCCCGCCGAGTTTAACATCATCAAGTTATCACGTTATACTTCCTTGCTTCACTTCGTTACGATTATGACAGGGCAAACTGGTGCCCCACAGTAGAAAACATTTTGCTCCCGCCGAGTTTAACAGCATCAAGTTATCACGTTATAATTTCTTGCTTCACTTCGTTACGATTATGACAGGGCAAACTGGTGCCCCACAGTAGAAAACATTTTGCTCCCGCCGAGTTTAACATCATCAAGTTATCACGTTATAGTTTCTTGCTTCACTTCGTTACGATTATGACAGGGCAAACTGGTGCCCCACAGTAGAAAACATTTTGCTCCCGCCGAGTTTAACATCATCAAGTTATCACGTTATAATTCCTTGCTTCACTTCGTTACGATTATGACAGGGCAAAAACATTTTGCTCCCGCCGAGTTTAACATCATCAAGTTATCACGTTATAATTCCTTGCTTCACTTCGTTACGATTATGACAGGGCAAACTGGTGCCCCACAGTAGAAAACATTTTGCTCCCGCCGAGTTTAACAGCATCAAGTTATCACGTTATAGTTTCTTGCTTCACTTCGTTACGATTATGACAGGGCAAACTGGTGCTTTACAGTAAGCATTTTGCTCGCCAGAGTTTAACATCATCAAGTTATAATTCCTTGCTTCATCGTTACGATTATGACGGTGAAACTGGTGCCCACATTTTGCTTGCTCCCGCCGAGTTTTAACATCATCAAGTTATCACGTTATAATTCCTTGCTTCACTTCGTTACGATTATGACAGGGCAA
Source organism: Halesus radiatus (assembly GCA_022606495.2). Classification (NCBI taxonomy): domain Eukaryota; kingdom Metazoa; phylum Arthropoda; class Insecta; order Trichoptera; family Limnephilidae; genus Halesus; species Halesus radiatus. The sequence goes on along the minus strand of JAHDVE020012256.1, from coordinate 25,620 downwards.
ACTGGTGCCCCACAGTAGAAAACATTTTGCTCCCGCCGAGTTTAACATCATCAAGTTATCACGTTATAATTCCTTGCTTCACTTCGTTACGATTATGACAGGGCAAACTGGTGCCCCACAGTAGAAAACATTTTGCTCCCGCCGAGTTTAACATCATCAAGTTATCACGTTATAATTCTTTGCTTCACTTCGTTACGATTATGACAGGGCAAACTGGTGCCCCGCAGTAGAAATCCGCCGAGTTTAAGTAATTATTGTTAATTTCCAGCTTAGCGGGATCCAATTTGTTGGCAGTTTTTCATTAATAATATCTAATGAGTTTATTACTTATTTTCTCGTCAACGACTATTTTCGTGGTGAATTTTTTTTATTTTTTTTTAAATAGTTCTTGAAACGCTATCATTATTAGTTGTCACAAATATCGTTTTTATCAATTTATTAAATTTTTTCATTCTTTTTGTAAATTCTTCGTATTTATTGGCACATTGCTCGATTTTTTATCCCAAATCAGCAGCAATTTGTTTGAAGCCTAAATAAAAGCTGAGGAAGTAAGAAGACACACAAGCCTTCTGATTATATAGCACGTCTTAACTTCCCGGATTGGCCTTCAGTTTGGACTTAAAATAAATTTTGTGAAAATAAAGCATTTTTATGAAACCACTTTTATTTAATGATAAAACACACTTACAACTTATTTTTTTGTTGAATCGTAATTTTTTCATTATCTACAAAAATTAAGAAAAAAAATCTTATTTTTATTTTATTTTTAAGTTTACGAATACATTTTCTAAAACAATTTCCATGACGTTTTTGTTCATGAATATGGCGCTGTTGACGTCACGCCGACCAACGTCGGTGACAGCCGTTCCCAGGTTATGAATAACCTGACAATATTTGAAATTCTCCTACTACCATCACAGTAAGCTGAAGATGTTGCTTGTGTCGTGATGGAGGACTTAGCCAGCCGAAGAATTGAACTCACGACGCATGGGTTTGACCCAGACGCGATGCCAACTCAGCCACTGACCGATCCGAGTATTATGCTTTATGTTCTATTTCCCTTATTTATTTTTATTATTTAGCATCTCTACCAAGTGATAACCAAACCAAAAACTATGCATCCCGTGAACATTTTTATCTTTATCTGGATTATAACACTTACGCACTTCTCAATGTTCGTTTTATAAATATAATAATGTTAATACTTACTAATGTAATGTTCCAAAACAATAAATAAAATGTGAATCGAACTTACACCATGCGTAAATGTGTTCATAAATAAAGCAACTAATTTTGCCGTTCCTGCCACTTTACGTGTCTGCACTGCGCGGTGCTGGTAGATGTTAATGGACATTTTCCAGCCAGTAGCGTTATGTACATCATAATGACGTTATAGACAGTTTGAACCGTTTAAATCGTTTTTGATAATTCAATAATTATAATGAAAACATTTAAATTACAAATTTATAGTACGAATATCAGAATCAGAAATATAAACTTTATAATTTCCATACATTTTTAACGATATCCGTAGGTTGTGAAAATACCCTATTGTTCGAGCGCCAAAAGTAAGTAGGTATATAAAAACACCCTATTTTCAAAGAAATGTAAACATGGACATAATATTTATAGAGACATATATAATTTTCGTATTTTTTCTATGACTTATCTTTCTTTCTTTCTATATTCACATAAAGTACAATTTAGTAACCTACTGAATATAGAGTTACAACAATAAATTAAAAATAATAAAACACCGTTCAACTCAATTTTGTGATACGCAACACATATTAAATTTCTTATAGCAGCCAATATGTCTAGCTAGGAATGAATATGGACCAGGCAAACATGATGGAAACTTCGACTTACATGTACCTTAATTTATAATAAATTATTATATTTTGCAAAATAAAATAAATATTACGGTACACCGTATAAATAAAAACATGGAAAAGGAAGTAACATTGTTCAATTAGAGTAGAGATTCGGAAACTCCCCCCGAGGAAAAGTTTTCTTGCGCAGGAGAAAACCGCCGAAACCGCTAAGGTTCTAACCAAAACTTACCCCGGGAGTGTATTTAAATAAATTAGTCTTAACAGCTTCTTTCGCCCATACACCGACTAAAAAAACGCGCATCACATCCCCGAATCCGACCGAAACATTAGTATTGCCTCAAGAACCCGGAGCCTTATTTTAATGTCAACTTCTATTTCTAAAAAAATAGTCCAACGGAAGAGTCCGAAGACAAGGAAATAGATAAATTAGATGAATACCAGGGAGAACGCGAGAGGAGGGTTCCCTGACTGCTTGTGTTAACCGCCAGAGACGAGCCAAGAACCGGAAACTTGCTTTATAACTTGGCGCAGTGAATGACTACGAAACATAAGAATGGAAGAGAAAACCATTCATCAGTTCCTCTTGTTTTAGCCCGCTATCTCACGGGTCGGTATGAAATCAATATCGTCCGCATGCAGCAAGAATGCGGGCAGTGGAAGTACGCAACACCATTGCCACTACGGGTGCCAATAGAAATATAAAGGAACGGAGCGCTCTCGATATCACCCATTCTTACTTCACCTGGTTTATGCTGGTTTCTTACCCACCCATGAGTCAGTGGTCTTAATGAAATAATTTTTTAAATCATTAACTCTACTGAAGTAGCAACCATTTGTGCCATTTTATAAAAAAAAATCTTCTTGGTTTTTGCACGTTGTAAGAGTTAAAATTTTGTTTCATTGCAAAGTTGAACCATCCGTTTATCTTAATGTTTCTCCGTGAAAATACCGCATAGAAAAAACTGCCATTCTATTTAACCGCATCAACATAGTTACAGATTCAGTTCTTGTAGTGAGCTCGTGAAGGGTGTTTATCGTAAGTTTCCTAGTTCAACAATAGGAGGTGCTCTAATAGCGTAAACTTTAAAGTTTGCCCCGTTAACTTTATAACCAGTTAGGTGTGTAAATTTAGATGGTGCCGACTAGGACTGTTTGCCGTCAGATAAATTAGTACGAGAATGGTATGGAGATGGTTATATATAAGATATAAGTAAGAGTTGAAGATGATACAATCATAGTGGGCACTATGTAGTCCCAAATTAAATAACATGGTAGATTTGGTTCATTTGTGAAATCTATCTCGTTTTGAAAGTATGTTAGTGTCCATCATTTGGTTTTAATTCACCAACTTTATATTACAATTTATTTTTCGTTTGTTCAAAACACGTTTTCTTCGCGGAAGTTAAATAAGCATACATAATATTTTCTTGAATAGTTTTGGGGATATTATGCCGTGTTGGCTTCCTCCTCCTGTAGCCACCGTTTCGGACAGCGTTACGGTATCCATCATCAGGGCAGATGTGTAGATTGTTGTGTAGTGTGTAGCATGTAGAAATGATATCGTGTTGTGCGCGTTAACCCTCTTGGGGCCGGTTTTTCAACATAAAATTTATTATTATTGTTAGTATAATTAGTGGGGTTTATGGCATTGAGTTTTTGTGTAGCCGTCAAGTACCGGATACCAAGAACTATTAAGTCTAGCTCCGTCGTCCCTGTTAATATTATTGTTTTTTTTTTGTGGATTTCAATTGCTTACGTAATTAGCCAAGCTCGATACGACTTGGGTCTTCCCAGTACTTCGGGAACAAATCCAGAGTAATGGTCGGTCTCAATTAAGTGCTCGGCAATTGCCGATTTGTCTGGATTTTTCCTTTTGGAGATGGTTCGTTCTGTCTGACCTACGTCCTTGTCTACTACCTTACTACCTTGTCACATCCCGAGCAACTGAGTTTATATACTCCATGTGTCTCATGAGGAAAGAGGCTTTTGCGGACCTTACAAACATAAATACACATTACATCACAATCTGCACATCTGCCCTGAGAGTGGACACCGTAACTTTGTCCAAATCGTTGGCTACATGAAGAGGAAGCGCAAAACGGCATAATATCCCAAAAACTATCCAAGAAAATACGTTTGGCGCTGAAAACCTGAAAACATAAACATAATATTGTACATTGATATGTGTGTCAGATTGATAAAATCTTTGTCTCTCCCCGGCCGGGGTTCGTAAATTTAGAAACCGGCGCGTAGCGAATATATTTCTATTTTAATTTTATATGGAATTTTTTCATACACAATGTCCGGAAACTAGTGGTACAGGCGGGAAGCTGGGGTATTTACATCACAGAGAACCAAAAAAATCGATTTAAGAATTTTGATTTTATTTTTACTTTTTTAATTATTTAATTTTTTTAATACTTAACTAAGTGCCCACCACCTTTCCCCACCTCCCTCTTCCCCATCTCCTTACCCTCCCCAATACCTTCAGCCTCACAACATTCCACAACTGGGAATGCCATAGTCACACTGGCTCCAGACGGTTGGGAGCAGTTGGGACTCTTGTGCGGTATTCATATAAAAAAAAAAAAAACTAAATATCACGCCGTTTCCCCACCGGGGTGGGCTGAGAGGACGGACCGCCGAACAACTCGGTCTTAGCACACACTCCTTGTTTCATTCACATCCATACATCGTCTCATACATGATTATCTGTTATTTTGACTCTTGACATGGCCCGACTCAAACTTTAGGGTTGAAATACTATTGGAACCGTGTCTACGCTTCGATGCATTTTAAAAGACAATAAACAGCTGATAAAAACCCCATAGCTACCGATTTTTTTCAAATTTCACGAAAAGATCTACTACTTCGGACTCGATTTATTCTGACACTAAAGCTCAAAGCAAAAAAAGGTATACCACAAAATCGACTCCATATGTGATTTAAAAATTGTAACATTTACAGGGAATCTAATATTTTCTTCTTCAAATTTCACCATTACTCATAGAACAGAAATATGTAATTCAATAAAGCAGGTCCAACGACACATCACTCATGATAAACGCCTGACATTTTGAACATCCTTTCGGTTTATTCATTCCTCTTTTTCTTTTTTATTCATAGTTATGTAACGAATTTGTTACTAAAAGACGCTTCTAGTTTCTCGTGCATAGGCATCTAGCCGTTTTGTTAAAAGTAAGCGAAATCATTTATGGTTCCGGGCTCCACGACTGGGGCGACACTCCATCATCATCATCAGCGTCGCGCGGCACGCCACAGAACCTCTCACTTCCGCCCGTCACCCGGCTCGCACAACGGCGATTGCAGCTCACCGGGCAAAAACGAAACGGACATTGGAATCATAAGGTGGTGCGTTACAAAGCATTGTGCGAATTGCCCTTGGGAAAATGGCCGATCAGCGTGGTTTTAGGCGTCATCCCGCCTACCATGCATTTGTACCCTGTAAACTCTTTGTCCTTGCATTAATCTAACTAGTAAAGCCAGTAACGAGTGCATACCTTCCTGCGACCTGCCGGATGCTGCCCGTGTGGGATCGAACGTTCCACGGCATCACACCTTGGCATCGCGATGGAGGAACGTGCTACCTGACGCCGATTGACCAATGTAAGCTGTATTACTACCCTCCTTCTGTGCTGTAGTTAACTGTGCCTTTTAAATAACTTGTCCGATATTAGACTCACCAGAGAGAGAGAATTGAATCTTTAGAGATAGGATGTGTACTGTCAATTGTTACTATAACCCATATGTACTACCTGTGACTGCCTTCCCGTAAAATAAACCCTGCCTAGAAAGCTCACGTCTTTTCATTGGTGGTTCGAGTGCCTTTTTCCGACGCAGGTATGAGGCTGAAACGCCGGCTCATGACCTAACAGCAAAGAGAATTACACTTTCTACCACCGAGCTACCCTGGTTAAAGCCGGACTCAGGCTCCCCTCGTCTGTCCTCAAGGTACATCAAACCCATCCTGTATTTATTACACTGCCGCCTACGTGGATGGTATCTAGTTCCCTTTATTACATCATATATGCAATCTTAATGTTATAAAAGGGGTATGATACTGTGCCTGTCTTACTAGGAAAACATGTGTAATAGATCAGGCAAAGTTTACAGTTAACAATTTACAGTTTACAAAGTTCACAAAGTTTACAACGTTTACAATGTTTCAAATTTACAGTATAATGTTATGGTAAAAAGTTTGAAGAGTCAATTGAATATTGTATCATACTTATAGGGATGTTTTAAAAAAATCATTGAATTTTGATCTGTTTTGGCTAATGATCCAAATATTGGTGTCCAATTTATATATTATCGTAATTTGTGTTCAGTCTAATGGCCAGTGGAAGTACATTATTTAGCTTTGTTGCAAAGTATCTAAAATTTCTTTGGCCAAATGTTGTTTTAGCTTGAGGGGTAAGTAAGAGATGCAGCAGTTTGGACATTATCAAATAGAGTTCGGTGTTTAACGAGAAATGTACCGCCTTGAAATTTAACACAAAACTACATTAATGTCATCTGTTGGCTTCAGTAGTTTAAAGTGGGAGTTTTGAGATAAATCCACATTTAAAAAGTTTCCTTGTAATTTGCAAGATGTCAGTATACAAATGATTTTTATTTATACACATACTCGGGATATGTATTCGAATATCAAAAATACCTATTTGTTATTTTCAGTTATGAATGGTAAATTTGTCGCCCTCTCCATGAGACTTGGTAGTCTAATGGTCAGAACAGTTGATTTCCATTCGGTCTATCAGGGTTCGATTCCCTAACTTTCTAATGTTTTTCTTTTAATTTTTTTTTTAAATAATTTAATCTAAGATGTATTTATGGAAGGCAAGGCGTATGCGTATTTCAAATAAAATATACGTTTTTCTTTGTAATTTGTGAGCAACTTTGTTCTATTTAATACACATCTTATTTATTTTTTTAAAACAAAAGGTTTCATTTGCAAAGTTACAGACAACTTAGTTTTACTCCCATAGATAAAAATCATCACAGGCCATTTGCGTCAAACTGAGGTTATAAATAATATTTTTTTTAATTGATTTTCCGTATGTTCTGTCATATAATTTTCCTACGAAGGTTTCATTTGCAAAGTTACAGACAACTTAGTTTTACTCCCATAGATAAAAATCATCACAGGCCATTTGCGTCAAACTGAGGTTATAAATAATATTTTTTTTAATTGATTTTCCGTATGTTCTGTCATATAATTTTCCTACGTGGCACGCATGCGCGTGCTGGTACTACCATTGATGGTGTAATGGTCAGCATAGTTGCCTTCCGATCGGTAGACCAGGGTTCGATTCTTGTCATCCCTATGTTTTTTTTTTCATAAATATAAATGTTTATTTATTTATTCGGAAAACAAACTATGAATCTCAATATCTTCATGCAAATGGAACCTTATTGGCCGAAGGGAACGCGAACGGTTCAAATAACCACCGTGTTCAAATGTCTGTACATTCGCTCGACTAAACGGAAATTTACGATCGTCTCGCTTATTGGCCGAAGGGTACGCGAATGGTTCACATAAACAAACCACCGTGGCGCTACGATCGCTCGACTAAGGACGTCTTGCTTGCTGCTATGTTTCTTCGCGAAATACAAAGACAATTTTGTGACTTGACAAAAAAGAATAGGTCAATTCTGAATTAAATAAATTACATGGGCGAAAGACAATGCCATTTTTATCAAAATCTCTAGTGTCAGGCTGTCAATACGCGAATGACCGAAAAACGCTTGAAACGGTCAAATACATTCAGAAACAAACATAATGCTAATAAACTTCGCAAAAAGTTTTATTTGAAAGGCTGATGTAAACACCTGTGCGTATTTCCACGTGAAACATTGTAAAAGAGCCGTTTTTACTGTCAATGCAATTCAAATGAACCCAACCCCTTGCGGGTGTTCGTTCTGTTCCAATTATTATTTCAAATAGGGCCGTTTTTTTGTGAAAATCACCTCAAGTGTATATCCATATTAATTTCTCTTTTTCCTATGGCCGTTTTTATGTTACATACTTGTTATGTTTCATAAAACTTTAATTTTAATTAAATTTAATTTTAATTGAAAATAACTATTTTTTCCCCCAAATTTAAAATGAATTACTGACATTTTTTTAACCACTCAGACCCTGAGGGAAATAATTTCCCTTAAGGCCTATATCATCTTTGGGGATGCTGTGTGGAGGGTCTTTTAGAGGATAGGAAGGAGTGAACTTGGGCCTTGAAGAGACCCATGTTGTAGGATGGAGGAAACACAGATGCCAGCAGATCATTCCACAGCCGAGCTGTTGAACACAAGAACGAGTCGTAGAAGCGACCCGTTCTCAGGTGACAAATGTCACCCGTGTGCAAATGTTAGGCACGCGTTTGGCGTGTTTCCCGACTATGCACCGGTGCCGAAGGGATTAATGACGCTAGTTCCTCAGCATCTTCCATTAAAATACCAGTCAAATAAGGACAGCAATCCCACCTGACGTCTGTGCTCCAAAGATTGCAGTCCGTTTTTTAAGATAGGCGAATCTATCAAACGGACCGCCCGTTTCTGCAAAGAGTCAAGTGGTTTTTTCAGATATTTTGGGACTCCCGACCAGAGGTGGCTGCCAAATTCTACAGTGGGGCGCACTTGCGATTTGTACAGGGTCAGCAGTTGTGTACTATTAAACATATTAACTATAAACTATTTGACATCTCTCGAATTAAAAAAAAAAAACTAGCTCGGGTTCGCGCCGCATAGAATATTATTAGCAGCACTTTACGGCCAAATAATTAATTAATTTATAAACCAGCCTTTTTGAATTAAATGGTGGTTTAAAAATCTCAAAATACTTTAAAAAAGTGGAGAAAAATAATTGCCATCATCTTCCATAGATTTTTTTGAATAAACTTTACCAAACTTTTTTAATCCACATTAAAAAAAAAACCAAGGTTTGTGTTTATAAAAAACTTAATCTGCACCCAATATTTTTTTTTTAAATTTTTTATTCTGGCTTGTTGAAGAAAAACGTTCAAAGGATTTTTTGAGGATATTCAATATTTAAAAATATTTTGTAAAACATACGTAGGACGGTCAGAAAAAAATTATATATCTAATTTAATTTTGATGAATGCTAAGCCTATGTAAGTTTTTAAAATATGTAACTCATATTTTACTCTTTATAAACATCATGTTTATCGCATTGCGTAATAATATTATCATTATTTCGAAAAGTATGTTTTTGACATAAAATTCCGTAATATTCAAAACACAGATTCCCCTAAAGATTTCGTCTGAACTGCTGGTGATCGGTAGTTTTAAAATAATCTTTATAATTAGTTTCCTAGTTTTAAGCATGGGATCAATGGCGGCAGCAGTACCTCCACCTCAGGCTATAATATCGTATTCGATTAAAGTTTGGCACAGTGTTAAAAAAATTGCGGGTTTGTCTAAAGTATATGGATTTTGTCAGTTAATTTTCTGCAGTGATAATGTATTGTTTCGACATTAAATTGCTGTCAAAAATAATACCTAAGTATTTGATTTTAGTCATCCTTTCCAAGTAAGGGCAATCACATACGAGTATACTGGCATTAGACAGGGAGCAAACACATATTTTAATTTAACTTTTCAATGTAATTTAAAAAAAAGTTAAATCTTGAGGCAATGTATTTAGTTTTGACCATATTCAACATTAGGGTATTTTTGTCTAGCCATTTTTTTATTTTAATTCACGCGTAATTAGGGAGGTATTCACCCGAGACAAATAGCATCAGAATAAAAGCGCTTGAGAAATTCCACTTTTTTTCCCAACAATATTAGTTCTGTTAACAGATTGATTGATTGTCATTCTAAGAAAACATAATTCTTCAGCGGACGCCCTCCCTCAATTTTCCTTACTCTTAATTCTTGTCTCATTTTATCTGGCGATATTATTTTGTAATAAAAAGTTCAAGATAAAAAAACCTCGTGATAAGTAATATCCCCTTGGTTATGTCCCACTGAAAATGACATACTGACATACTGCGGATAAGATTTTGATTCGGGGGGAGGGGGTGAGCGAATGGTGGAATACACTGCGAATCAGTGGCGTGCATTGCTTTATGACCAAGGGTGGGTTGCAGTATTTTCGATTACAATTATAATCACTTAGCAAAAAAATTAAAAAAAATATATTTTGAATAAAAATTTTGTACAAGAATAATTGATACCGATATTTCCTTCCAGAATTTCTCTGGAGCGCAGATTTGTGTTATTTCGCTTCAAGTACACTTTATAATATAAACTTTAAAATAATTAATTACTTGCTTTTAATGAATTATTTACTTACTTTTAATGAATTATTTACTTACCTGTAATTCATTAATTACTTATATTTAATTCATCAATTACTTACATTTAATTCATCAATTACTTACGTTTTATTCATTAATTACTTACTTTTAATTCATTAATTACTTATTTTTATAAACAATAATTATTAGCCTGAAACACTCATCCAAATTGAAAAAACCTTCCGAGAAAAGATAAATGTCGCCGACAGGACTAGAACCTGCACCCTTCTGATTGCCGGTCAGATGCTCTACCGTTGAGCTATATACTAGTGTTTCATTCAATAATTACTGTTTTTATTATATTTCACCTGTAAACAACCAACTTTATTAATATGAGAAAGGCTTGTAACGGCTAAATCCCTCAATAGATGGCGTCGCGACAAATTATGTCTACATTTTATTGGTGAAAAATGCTTTGACTTGTCAAATATTTATTAATTGATAAACTAAAGTTTTTTTTTTAAGACAAGATTTTTGTGCATAGCGCAAAGGGTAACAATTATTCTTATAAACAATAATTATTAGCCTATTATTGAATGAAACACTAGTATATATTGATTGATTGATATATTGATTTTTATAAACAATAATTATTAGCCTATTATTGAATGAAACACTAGTATATATAAACATAGTATATATAAACATAGTATAGTAAACAATAATTATTAGCCTATTATTGAATGAAACACTAGTATATATAAACATAGTATATATAAACATAGTATAGTAAACAATAATTATTAGCCTATTATTGAATGAAACACTAGTATATATTGATTAACTTGGCGGGTTTGCGATAAGCCGACGTAGCTCAATAGTAGAGCATCTGACCGGCAATCAGAAGGGTGCAGGTTCGAGTCCTGTCGGCGACATTTATCTTTCTCGGAAGGTTTTTTCAATTTGATGAGTGTTTCAGGCTAATAATTATTGTTTATAAAAATAATTGTTACCCTTTGCGCTATGCACAAAAATCTTGTCTTAAAAAAAAAACTTTAGTTTATCAATTAATCATTAATTACTTACTTACTTTCATCACTTGTTATTAATTTTTGTTTATGTTTGTAATTTGTTTATTTGTTCATTATTTGTCTATACTTGTGATTATTTGTTAGTATATTGTTTATCCCGATAAGGGAAGCTTTTGTTCTGAAACATGTAGATATTTATATATTAAAAACAGTGGTGTAAACAAGGTTCTTCTTATTAATTACATTAAAAATAAAGATTTACTAATTCCATTCAGTGGACATCCTACACTGCTCCTTTCATATTCTTAACATATTCTATTTACGTACATATTTTATTAATATATTCTATGAATTATTTATTGTAATTGTATAACATTGTATATTTTAATAGCCTTTAAAGGGGCCGTTTTTATTATTATCTTCTGTTGGTGATTGTGACCAGCAGTGGCGTGCATTAAACTGTGTGTAATTTTTCTAGTTCTAGTATGAATTGTGCGTTGAATATTTTAAAATGGCCATTTAATTCCGCTGATCGTTGTGGCCAATTGAATAAATGTGCTACAAGTTATTAGAAATTTTTCGTATAAAAGAAACCGTAGTCTTTTAATTTATTTTTATGGTTTTACACAGCTTTTCAGCCTTTATGGACTGCACGCCACTGGTAACCAGGTTGAGATGTGACAGTATAAGTTGCTTACGGATACTAATTCAATTGTCTTTTTTTCATGTTAAATTGGGTGAGGGTAAATAAAATCTTTTTTTTTAATATATTTTTTATGCGATACCACACAAGAGTTCCAGCTGCTCCCAACCGTCTGGAGACAGTGAGTCTATGACATCCCCAATTGGGGCATGTTGTGACGCTGAAGGTATTGAGGGGATGGAGACAGGAAAGAAGAAGGTGGGGAACTATTTGGTTATTCAGATCTGGTCACCAAACACGGCTAAAGCCACTTCAAGTAAAGTTTTGATTCTGAATGGCGGTCTTTCACCAGGGCGATACTAACAGTATCTACCACTCTGGGACGTGCCGCAAATATCCTGCATATTATTTATATTTATTAAATTGTGAAATAACACAATTTAATCAAATAAAATTTACTTGCGCCCGCCGGGATTTGAACCCGCGACCTCTTGATTCGTAGCCAAGGATCGTAACCACTCAACCACATAGACCGTCTTATAAAATAGTCATCGCAATGTGGTCTAACTACAGTTTAAAAGTAGCTTTGAACGCCGACACAGCTGTCGCAAGAATACAACCAAAATACTTAATAATAATAATATTAAATTTATTTTCTTAAAATAAAACACACACACACACACACACATACATTACAATATAATCATAGAAGTTTCCGAACCATTTTCGTAGGGTAAGCACAGCTTTCCAACCTTTATGAACTGCACGCCACTGATGCGAAATACAGATATATTTTGTGTGTAGGACAAATTAACCATTCCGTGTATTTAGTTATTCAAGTAACAATTTATGTCTGTACTCGGTCAATGACATACGAGTTGACACTTGATTGATAAATTGTCGATACGCGCAAATTGCTTAATGTGACGATTCACAGGAAAGCATTCGCTAAGAATATTTTAAACCAGTGGTAATATTATCTGTGCAGATTTACGGGACCGAGATGTTTTGACACAGATAAAAATTAAGTTTAAAAATATTATTCGCAGGTAGTAGCGATTACACCAGTCCTTAGTACGATTCGTAATTACATAACAGTATCAGTAACTCATTTCGCGATAGTCAGGTTCAAATATAGGTAATAATAACTGTTTGTTTATATATTAATTCCCAGAACTGAATTAAATATTATTCGCAGGTAGTAGCGATTACACCAGTCCTTAGTACGATTCGTAATTACATAACAGTATCAGTAACTCATTTCGCGATAGTCAGGTTCAAATATAGGTAATAATAACTGTTTGTTTATATATTAATTCCCAGAACTGAATTAAATTTTCCTACCCTGTTTTGCTAAATGAATTAATTAATTCAATTTATTGGAATAACCTATTGAAACTTATAAACCTCACTGTAATATTTTAATTATTGAAGAAGATAATATTAATAAATCTCAAATGAAACACGAAACAGAAAAGACAGAGGTCCTGGGTTCGATTCCCGGATCCGAATGGTAACTAACTAACCATTACTCTTCTATTATTTGACGTTGCCCGACTCAAGTATTTGGTTCACTCTATCGAACCATGTCTTCCTCGGGCGTCCCCGGCTTCTTCTTTCATTTCAAGGTATGAGTATGAGATGATTTTTTTATCACGTTTAATAACGATTTATAAATTCTACGTATAATTATATATAATAAAAGCCATATATTCTGAATCGGCGTTTGCTGATCTATATGGATGTATATATTTTAAAGACATTGTATTTTTCACTTGAGTTCCTTATTCTAACTTTTACCTGTGTAAAAAATACCACCCGTTTGTTTTTAACTTGAACATCTAATTGCGGTATCAATTTTTTCAATTCTCGTTATCTTCCGTATCCGTACGGGATTTTAAAAATATGGATATCATTTTTACGATTACGAACGGGGTGACCTCTGTATGTATGTATCCCAGTGGTGTATGAATTTCCCGTTTTGCAATATACCCACAATAAAATTTATTTTAACCGCCCTACCTTCAGGTAAATTTTCTGAAAAATAGGCAAAAAATAATCACTTTTTTTTGGTCTAGATTACTCGTATGTATACAATGTTAGTCATACTCATACCTGATAATATTTTGTGAAAATCTATGGTTTACCAAAGGCATTCACTTATTAACAATTACACATATACACAATTATATTTTTTATAACAAACATTTATTTTTCTCAAGTTACATTTAGATTGTATGTATATATATTGAGAGAGACAGAAAGGTGAATTGTTCTTTAGATGTATTATTTGTATGATAAGTTTTAAAACATGGGATGCACAAACCCACGTTACAGTCGGTGCAATAGTATCGCATTTCTCGCCTTATTTTTTAGTTGGGAGGCATTATTTTATTAGATTTGTATAAAAAATTCGAAAATAATAATTATTGTAATTTTTTTATTTATTGTCTAATCTTTTTCCACGTCCCGCTCTGGTGTAATAATTTCCGCACCTTTTGTCGCGAATTGATTTATTGCTAATTTCCCCATTGTGATACGTAACTTCCCTGATTCAGCAAATGAAGGCGCATTTAGTCGCCTGTTGGCGGGACAATAGGCCCATTGCCTATTGATGTCACCTACTCACTACCGGTACCAACACCAACCACTTTGTAGTCAAATACCCATTTTGCTCTCGGAGCAAACTCTGTTTGCCGAAGGATTATACGATTACAAATTGTAACGTGGTTTTAATTAAACTCGCAATATATTATTTCTGCTACACTTTCTAACACTGAGGATAATCATTTTACCTACTCGTATTATAATAACATTAAGGCTGCTCTCTGACGTACAAACGCTATTATATATGTGTTTTTGTGAATTTGTAAAATGGCAAGACGTGATTTGACGGACCTATTGAAAACATTACGTATTTATTATGTTTTTGTTTCCGTATTTATGTAAGATTTAGAATAAATATTTGTGTACTTGACATTCTTTTTTGATTTGTCATATCTTTGTATTGTTTCTTAATTTGAACTCAAATGGGTTAAGTTAGTTTAGGTTATATCAGAATACTTAGATACCTTTTCACTTAACGTGGGAAAATTTGTTTTATTTTATTTTAATGTTTTATGTATATTCTTTTACACTAGTTAAATATTGAGTTTCTTTTTACCCACAACTGTAGTTATTTTGCATTTTAACCTGGAGAAAAAATTGTTTGAAGATAAAAGTTTTTTTATGTTTTTCTATATACGAGGTGTGTTCAAAAGAAAGGGTGAATTTAGAATTTTTTCGAGAAGTATTTATTTATTCATCAATATCCATTTTCTCCCCGGCAAGAACTCATGATGCACCACGCTATTGTAATCGAAGAAAACAGTGAGCAAAACCTTCACATTTGATTTGGCGTGCTTCAACTTGGCGTGCTTTTTTCGGTCTTGGCTCTTCTGGCCGCTTCCATTGGAATGATTGGGCCTTGGTTTCGACGTCATAACCATATACCCACGTTTCATCACCAGTTATGACCCTTTTGAGCAAATTTGGATCGTCGTTGACGTCATTCAACAACTCCTGAGCGATACTAGTGCGACGTTGCTTTTGTTCAAAATTTAGCAATTTCGGAACAAACTTCGCTGACACACGTTTCATGCCTAAAACATCCGAGAAAATTGCATGGCATGAGCCGATTGATATGCCAACATCCTGTGCAACTTCCTTAATAGTGATTTGACGATTTTCCAAAACTATTTTCTTGACTGTTTCGATATTTTCTTCGTCTGTTGACGTGGTTGCAACTCCAGGACGCTCATCGTCATTAACATCTTCTCGGCCTTCTGTAAAGCGCTTGTACCACTTATAAACACTTTTTTGAGACAAAGTAGACTTGCCGAATGTCACAGTGAACATTTTAAGTACGTTGGAGCACTTTATTCCATTTTTAACGCAAAATTTAATACATATTCTTTGATCCATTTTTTCAAAAATAAAAATCGAAGAACACACAAAACGTGACTAACCTTTCCAGTTGTCAAAAACAAACCACTAATCCAAAATGGCTGATAATGCTAACATATGATAAATATATGTGTACCAACACAACAACAACAAAAAATCGATAATCGAATGTACACAGCCCGCGAAAATTCAAAATTCACCTTTTCTCTTGAACACACCTCGTATGTACCGTATATATCATTATATATACATATATTTTTTTTTTAAAGAAAGACAAACATTCCCGTGTTACTTATAACCGGACTTTTTTTTAAATTCTCTATTATCATAATAATAAAGTTAATATGTTGGTTGTGTAATGATTGAGAACTTACTCAGCGGAGGAATTGAACTCACGACGTCTGAGTGCGACCCAAACGCTAGGAAAACTCAGCCACTAACCGGTCTGAAATGATAAATGATATATAGTAAAATTGTTACTCGATTTGCTCGTAAAAACCCTACTTTTATAAGTCTTCATTACGGTTTTTCATTCATAATAATGATCATAATCACTTTGGATTTCTAATTATTGTTAAAAAATATAATGCAAAACTAATATACATATTATATCCAGTGATATAATCCAAACTCTGATCATCAATGTAAAAAGATTATTTCAATAAATAATTTAAAACAAAATAATATTTTACTAGGACATGCATTATGTTTCGTTCATGTTTGTTACTCATAGCGCGCTTTCGCCTCTACCGGCCAGTGTGATGTTATCGGCGTAGCGGGACGCACATCGCTCTCAACAATGCTTTACGATTCTATGAAAAACTATATATATATATATATATATGTATTTTTTTATAATCCTAAGATGTATTTTGCAGTATAATCAACCATAATTAATAACTGTTGATAGATTGTATTATTATTTTTGGCTTAAAAAGCAATATTGTTATGAATTTGTATGGGGTAACTCGGAGTCTTCCACCGGGCAGCGCGTTATGATTTGCCACCCTAAAGGTCGTGTTAAATTCAGAACTATGCTATTTTATCATAAATATTTTTTCAAACCTATAAATGAGTTATAAAGGGCTCTTTCAATTGAGGCAAATCAAAGAAGTGCGGAGAAACCTACTAACAGAGGCAACTAAACTGCTTGTCAATTCGTACGTTGTGTCACCTCTAGATTACTGCAACGGAATGTATGCAAGTCTCCCCAAATACCAAATTACCAAATTGCAATCAGTATTCAACGCTGCAGCAAGACTTATCACCGGCGTATCTATATATTATCACATTTCAGAGCATCTGAAAAATCTCCACTGACTCAAATGTTCTGAAAGAATCCAGCTCAAGCTCTGTTGGATGGTATTTAAGTCACTTAATAGAATGGCTCCGGTTTACTTATCAGAACTATGTATCCCTGAAAATACCAACTCACGGCAGTCCACCCTTAGGTCAGCAGCGTCATCAGCTATCGGGGGGTTGAAGGAACCAAAGCGCACACCCAATACTAAGTTCAGTGATCGTGCTTTCGGAGTGTCAGGACGTAAAGCCTGGAACGAACTGCCGCATGACTTAAGAATTCAGAACTAAACTTAAAACTCATCTTTTCAGACAGTCATATCCAAAAATTGAAAAATGCACCCGTAAATTGCTTAACTAGCTTAGCCAGTTAGTGCTTACCTAAAGTCATTAAATAGAAAAAGTTTAAAAATTCACGCATCGGTCCGCAAATGCATCCACAGCCCGCAACACTGTAAATAACTAAAAGTGTAAAAAAAATGTTAATATCTATTAAAATTTTCTTACGCTTTTTAAAGTCATTTTTCCAGTCCTAAAAATTATAAACATTTCAATAAATACCAACTCTTCTTGTGCCACCGATATTCTAATAAATGTAACATCAATAGAAAAGGGGGATAAAATAGCAACTGTAAAACTATCATATCTATACTTAAATTTTCTAATAAAACTTTGTTCATCTGAAGCGACCTGCCACGTAAGTATGTTTTGCTGTATCTGTTTGTACATAATTAGACAAAGAATAGGAAGTAATATTTGTACAGCGCCCTTGAGGTGATTTTTCACAAAAACGGCCCTATACAAATCATCCAATTATTATTATTATTTGTATAAATCACTTTATTTTATGTCATAAAACTAGTCTTTTTTATTTGCTATTATTTTAATATTTTCAAATATACTCATGTTTTTTTAAGTTACCACACAAAAATTCGGCCGGTCAAAGCCGGGGATCTATGATATGATCTAGGTTTTCCGGGTGCCCTAGTTGGGGTGCGAGTTAAATAGGATGAGAGAAGGGCGAAGATCGTAGATAATCGCACACACAGCACTTTAAAGGTAAATTATTTAGTACTAGTTTATGAAGAAGATGTGCGTTAACTTTTTGCTGTAACTGTTGACAAGCTGTGGCGTTGGTCGCTGGGCCCACCTTCCAAAGGGAAATGAATAATGTAGGAACGTATTATCCTGTTCTACATTCTCGTCTTGCATAATAATCCCTTGCCTTCTTGCCTCGTAACAAATCACAAGCCGGCAGGTACGTGGTCCAGAGTTTTTCGTAAACGATGCCATTAAATCAGCAGCAACCCTGAGATTAATATTTTACCATAAACAATCGCTTATTTTAAACACCTCCATTCCGACTTCCGACCTATTGTGTGTTTTCGTCCCTAAATTGCTGAAAACAGTGTGGAACATTCTAAAGTTTTCCCCCTTTATATTATTTTTCATAGCATCACATTACTTAAACTATTACTTTAAATATCACTTAAGTCATTTTAAGTGTATTATTTTCTTCCTTATTCCTGCAAACTGGTGGTCTTATGCGTCTTTCTCTGCCACCCACCCTTTAATAGTCACCCCACGCGGAAAGTTGTTACCGCAATAAGAATTAGGGTGGAACTTTGTTTATCTGCTTTACGACAATACGGCGTTTGTTCCGGCGGGTTGTTCCTGGAAAGAGTCACCCAATTCAAAAGCGTTTGTTTTGTCACATAATTTATTTCGAGACGTGTAACTTTGAAGGTGTTTTTTTCCGGTTGTGTATTTATTATTTCACCATTCAAAAGTGAATGCGAGTAGCTTAAATTGTTCTCATTTTTCCCTTTCCAAGGGGTAATGACTTATAGCTAAGCCATGACTTCAACGGGGTTTTCTTCTGTTTAATTTCTTTTGTTTTTAATGTAATCGTTTGTAGAGAAATTTACGTGGTTAAAATATTTTTTTATTTTTTTCAATCAGGTTTTATCTGACGATTTATTTACGAAAGCCGGTTTTTCTTCAAATACTTTTGAAAGTGGTTTTTTGTTTTACTTTGTTTATTTGGAAGTTGTTGGTCAATTTCTTTTGTTTATTTTATTCCATATTTTGTTGTTTGTTTTCTTTCTTCCAAGTTATGCTGATTGCTAGGTTGCCGTAAGGTTTTCTTGGTTTCAAAAGCTTAATGTAGATAACAGTTCCATTGATAAAAGTAGGTTGTTTAACCAGAAAATTGGCATTTCATTTTATTTGTTAATTGTTAAAAATATTTATAAAATGAACCCCAAGCGTGGGGTAAAGATGATTACATAGGTTAGTTATTTGATCCTATTTTCATGTTTGTAAATTCTACTAAAAATGTCATATCAATTTTTTTTTTAAACATTTTTTCTGGGAAATATATGACAAAACACACGATTTAGCAACACTAATTTGTGAAAGGTTTGCTGATTAATAAAATGTTTTACGAAAAGTCCGTATTTAGAAATGGCTTCTGAAAAGTAAAACATATTCCTATCTATAACAGTCAACGTCAGCACCGGTACCGTGTGGACGTGTTTATTTGTCTAAACAATTGTGATATTGTCACTTATATTCGAAAAGGTTTTCGTTGTGTGTTAGGTGACCGCTGCGCGGTCACAAAACTTGATATTTCCGATTATGGACGTGCTGTCCATAATCGGAAATATCAAGTTTGAAATATCAAATATATCCACTGTGAAGGATTCAAAGGCTAAAAATAATTTGCTTTTGAACATTAAACTACTTGAGGAAAAATGGACTCAAGAAAAAGAAATCCTGAAAAACGAGATAGTTTCACTACAAGCGAAACTAATAGATAAACTCGAAAAAAAAATAAAAAATTCAAATAATATGGAAAAAAGAACATATGCAAGTAGAGTCAAACAGATGCCTGAATCGAAATACTCACTGATTGTAAAAGGCGAAAATACTGACATGACATCAGATGAAATAAAAGAGCAAATAGTCAAAAAAATTAAAATATCAAACTTGGGTATTGCAGTAAACGGTGTACGAAAAGCCTCACAAAATAAATTAATAATATCTTGCCCTTCAAAAGACCACGCGGAGAAATTAACAGACGAAATAAACAAAACATTAAAAAAAAACATGGTCGCGGAAGAACTGAAAAAGAAAAATCCAAAAATATTCATAAGAAATCTACAAGCAGATTTATCCGAAGAAGAAATAATTGAGGCTTTAAAAACACAAAATGATGGATTCAAAGAAATTATGGAAAATGATGTAAAACACACCGTTAAATTGATCAAAATGTTTAAACCTAAAATCCAAAATGGACTCACTAACTACATACTGGAAACCAGCGGAATACTAAGGTCTTACCTCATGGAAAAAGAAAAAATCAATATTGGATTTAACAGAGTTCGAGTGGAGGATGCCAACCCCCTGACGCAGTGCTATCATTGTCTGAAGTTTGGCCACACAGCGTTAAAATCCTTGAATAAAGATAAAAACGGGAAATGTCTACACTGTGCCATGGATCACGAATGGAAGGAATGCCCAAACAAAAACTCAGAGGAAAAGTGCAGTAACTGCGTTTACCAAAACAAAACATTTAAATTGACCCTTAATACTAATCATAGAGCTAATAACTCAAACTGTAGGTACTTTAAAAAGATGATGTATATCGCACAAAGTCGTATAGACTATGACTAGGTATGTACTACTATTAAATTATATTGTCACAAACGTCATGATAATATCATGTAAGCATAACGTGTTTCCATTGCTTAACAAGTACGAAAGTTTTAAATCATTACGACAATTTTTTTTAAATGTGTATTCTGCATTGTCCCTTTACCAAAGTGTTGATCCGAGCATACTGAAATATAAACTGACCCTCATATATTCAGGCATGAAACAGATACAACGCATTGACTGGTGCCAATTATCTCACCTACCTCGGTCCGAACAAAACCATCATCTGTCTAGGAACCTATCGAAATTGTTAACTGACTTAATATTATGTGTCTATCTAGTGTGCCTTTATAAACTCCTAATATGTGTATTTGAAATAATTCACGTTTCTTTTCTACATTATAAATATGGGTGATTTAAACGGAGACTTTGATATAACAGAAATAGATTATGAACGGACGCGACATTTTGAAAACTGGACCGAAAAAAAACTTGTTTTAGGAAATAATATAATAGCTGCCCTAAATTTAAATATTCGATCCTTATCAAAATATTGGGATACTCTCCTCCTAATTATTTCTAGTTCTTTGAAAAATATTGACATTATCATGCTGTGTGAAACCTCGATAAATGTAAATAATGTGAATCAATACAAAATAACGGGTTTTAATTCATACCACTATTGCCGAAACAAAAGATCGGGTGGGGGAATTATTGTCTACGTGAAAGAACACCTTACTTTTGAACAAATAGATATAATGCCAACTCAATTCGAATGCGTTTACTGAACCATTTCTGTTAACAAACATAAACGTGTGCATTTATTAGGAATCTATAGACCTCCAAATACAAATAAAAAATTATTTCTTGATGAACTTGAAACAATTTTGGAAAATATTGATATTAAAGAATCTATTTTGATTCTTGGTGACATGAACATAAATATTTTAAGTCAACACGACTCAACAGTAGTGCAATATGAAAATTTAATGTCTATCTTCGGTTTAGTTAGATGCATATTTGATATCACACGTGAAGCAGTGTTAACTAACTATGTAACTGCAACGTGTCTAGATCATATTTATTTAAGAGAAAAAGATAACACCGAACTCAGGTCATGCGTTTGTGAAACAAGGATAGCAGATCACTACCTAACTGCCGTTACTATTGATTTCTGTACCTGTAAAATTGACAAATCGCACCTCGAATGCCATACTGTACTATCTGAAAAAAAGGTTGATCTGCTAATCACAATGACTGATTGGAAAGAAATGCTAAATTTATCTGAACCTAATACCATGTATCAAGAAATTAAATCGATTTTTAAAAATATTTATGAAAATAGTAGCGTTACAGAAGTATTGACAAAAAATATCGCAATAACCAAAAAACCTGGATGAATGATTTGCTCATTGAAAATATACAACTACGAGATGCACTATGGAGAAAATGGAAAAACACGCCAACCAACAAAAAATATGAAAACGAATTCAAGAAATACAGAAATAAACTAAATAAGCAAATATTGTACGCAAAAAAAAAATATTACAATAACAAATTTAATCACTGTTTTAAGGATATTAAAAAAACTTGGAATGAAATAAAAAAAATTTTGGGAAGAAAAAATAAATCCAGCTGTGATGCAGTTGTATCTAAATATTTCTTAAAGTCTCAACCTACTAATATAGTGGCAGAAAATTTTGCTAACTTCTTTGATGAGGGAGTTAATAAGTTATTACATGAATGTGATGTCCGAGCGTCTGACTGCGTACAGGAATATCTACCGCATTCAATGTACCTACCAAGAGCTAATACCAAGCAAATTGAATGTATTATTGTAGGTATGAAAAATTCCAAGACACCTGGCGTAGACCTAATTCGTATGTATGATTTGAAAAAACATGTCAAATTACTTAGCCCTATAATTGCTCACTTTATTAACATGATAATTGATACGAGTGAAATTCCCGAGGAACTAAAATGTAGCATTGTAAGACCTATTTTTTAAAATGGAGACCACTCCTCTATAAATAATTACAGGCCAATTTCTATATTACCTGCATTAGAAAAAATTTTAGAAAAATATGTTTCGATAAATTTAGATAAATATTTAAATAAATTGGGTATTATCGATGAATGCCAGTTTGGGTTCCAGAAAAAAAAAGTTGTGATAAACTACTTGCAAACTTTTCCAATTATATAAATTCCCAGCTAAACTCTCAAAAACACATACTGGTACTTTTTATTGATTACTCAAAAGCCTTTGATACACTCTGCCATAAACAAATAATAAATGTACTTGATGCCATAGGAATCCGTGGTAAACTCCTTTCTTTTTTTAAAAACTATTTATCAAATAGAAAAATGAAGGTAAAGATTTTAAATGAAATGAGTAAATGTAGATATGTAAAATCAGGTGTACCACAGGGGTCAATTCTAGGCCCTAAATTGTACATTATATATGTTACTGCTATGTCCAAATTATTTAAAAAAGCTCTTAGATTCATTTTCGCAGATGACACTGCACTTGTAGTATCAAATGAAAATCCTTTAATAGCTCTTCAAGATTTACAATTAGACTTTAATGAACTTCTCAAATGGGCGCATGATGTAGGACTAATTATTAATGTTAAGAAAACCAAATGTATGTATATAAGGTCACCGAGTGTGAAAATGTGGAATTTACCAAAACCAATTGCTCATCATTTTGAATGTATACATAAAAAAATTGAAAAAAATTGTGACTGCGACACGATCGATTTTACAAATGATTATGCTTATCTGGGATTATTAGTAGATAATAAATTTAAGTGGGACACGCAAGTGGCCAAAATATGTAACCAGCTCCGATCTATATCGAGTAGCTTCTATAAATTAAAATTTGTCTTGACACATGGCACACTTAAACTTATATATTTTTCCATGGTAGAATCCATTCTGAGATATGGAATACGTACTTGGGGTCACACAAGCTTTACGTATATTAAGTATGTCCAAAATTTACAAACTGCGATAGTTAAAAAAATTGTCACACCAAAGATATACAGACAAAGAAAAAATTTAAAAATATTATACGGTGCTGAGGGCCTGTAAAAGGTCTCCTATGGTACATCACTATTATAGATAACGCGGGAGAAAGCCAATACAAAAAGCCACTGGTGCATAAACACAGCACTAGATTCACTGAAAGAAGAGGCCTAAAAATTCCAAAAATTTCAAATAAATATGGAGGTCGAACTCTTGAATACATAGTGCCAGTGATTTTCAATAAATTTACTGAAAGTTATAAATTGGAGGAAAGTGAGAGGCTTTGCGTGAAATCGATGAAGTTATGGATTTTAAATGAGCAATCTATGTATCTTTAAATTTTTTCTTTGTATCTTTAAATTTGTATCTATGTATACTTAATGGCTAAGTTAATGTACCTATAATATTAACGTCAAATGTAAGTACCTATTTTATTTAAGATTAATATATATTACTATTACTATTAGGACTAATTAATCTTTGTAGATCCTGCAGACAAGCTGTCATGTGACCGCTTTGCAGGACTACATATTTTGCTCCTTTCTTTATTTTACCATTTATGTATTTATGTTCTTTGGATGAATAAAAAAAAAAAAAAATACAAAATTACTAAATTAATGTAAGCTAAAGTTCTAGATAACATTTTATTATCTTCTCTCGTTGAAAGACCGTTTTCCCTCCACATTTTTCAACTGGCCCCCTTCCACTTATATATGTATGTATATCTTACATTTTGCAGACGTAGTTTACAGTTTATTACAATTGACTTACTAAGTTATGCACTATCTATGTACATTTTAATATATATTTTAAAACTTTCGATAATCATTAATTACATTTTAATACATCATTATTTCGTTTTCTGTCGAAGCTTCCAATCATAATATTAGTAACTCATTACTCATTACTCATTACTCATTACTCATTGGTTACGCATTGAGCTCTGCAGTTAACAGACAGTAACAATCCTCCTTTCCTTATTTCAGGAACGCCTGACGCAGGAGGAGCTGGAGCGACTAAGCGATGTGAGGAACCTGGTGAATCAGCTCTATGCGGCCCTCAACGTGGGAGAGCACCAGCTGCGCCAGGAGAGGGGGCTGCGGGCCAAGTTGGAGACTCTGAAGCAAGAGCTTATGCCACTAGAGGAAGTAAGAATCGTTATCATTCAAAGCTAGAGAGTTGTACATAGTCAGTGTTTGAATCGATGACACATTTTCCTAAAATCCAAGAGACTTTCAATATGTTCCATGTGTTACTTGTAACTTAGATATTATACTGTAAGTGCTGATTGAAATATTATTGTTATTTATGATAAGTGACTAGTATAGTTAGATTTTCTATTTGATTAGTTAGATTTTCTCAGCCTTATTTTATTCTTTCGCCTTTTTCACCCTCATTTCCTCCCTCCACACAATCTGCTCCAATATTATGAGTGCCATAGTCTCACTGGTTCCAGACAGTTTTGAACTTTTATTTGTTATCACAAAAAATAAAATATTAACATTTTTTCTAAAATGCAATCCATCCCAATCCCTAAAGATAAAATTGTACCTTAGGGAGGCCTCCTGCGTGGAGTTCATATTCGGAACTGTTTATTACATATTTCATAGCAACAATTCTTTTATTTTGTAGAAAAAATCCGATCTAGAAGTGGTGGCCGTTAGGCGCACAACTGCCCTGACCTGGGCCGGGCTTGGTCTCATGGGTGTCCAGTTCGGAGTGCTTGCCCGCCTCACCTGGTGGGAGTACTCCTGGGATATCATGGAGCCCGTCACCTACTTCGTCACCTACGGCACGGCCATGGCGGCGTATGCCTACTTCGTTCTGACTAAACAGGCAATTAATTTCTATAAGCTAAAATCATTATATCGTCTTTCCATTTTTCTAATGATGTCGGATGC
>JAHDVE020012255.1:120000-148711 GCA_022606495.2 Halesus radiatus | reverse complement strand
AAAAACGAATAGATTTTTCAATTAGAAATTATAACTGGAATGCTTTGTTTCAGACAAATGATTGCAATAATTTATATAGTCAAATAAAAAGCAAGTTTAACGAAGTATATGAAAATAGTAAAATATTTATAGATGTAAAACCCAATGCAAGACCTTGGATTATAAAAGAATGGATGAGAGAAGATATTCTATCACACATTAAAAAACGAGATTCTTTATTTAAGCGGTGGAAAAGCTCCCCAACAAATGCAATTTATGAAAAACAATACAAATCTTTTCGTAATTTTGTTACTAAATTAATAATAAAAAGTAAAACAACCTTTTTCAATGATAAATTTAAGAACAATTTTTCAGATATCAAAAAAAACATGGGATGAAATAAATAAAATTCTAGGACGTAGGACAAAGAGTAACTGTGACGATGTAATTAGTAGGTTTATGTTAAAAATCAATCTGCGGAAAATGTTACAAACCAATTTGTTAATTATTTTTCAGATAACATAGCCTCAATGGTTCATAAATGTGATTTTAAGGCGTCAAATACTGTCCCGATAGAGTCACCGCAAAGTTTGTATATACCACGAGCATCACTCACAGACATACTGAGTATAGTCAAACTTCTCAAAAATTCAAAGTCCCCTGGCATAGACAATATCCGAATGTTTGACATAAAAAGACACATAGATATTTTGGGTCCTATATTAAACCATCTGATCAACACAATTTTAACACAAGCTGTGATACCAGATGAACTCAAATGTAGTATTATCAGACCTATTTACAAAAATGGGAAACATACTGATGTAGGAAACTATAGACCGATTAGTATATTACCCGCTCTAGAAAAGATTCTTGAAAAATACATATCTTTAAAACTAACCAAATACTTGGAGTGCTTTTCTTTAATAGATCCTAATCAATTTGGTTTTCAAAAAAAAAAAAGTTCTGAAATGTTACTTCAGGATTTTTCTAACTATATAAATAATGAACTGAATAATAAAAGACATGTTTTGGTACTGTTTATAGACAATTCAAAGGCATTTGATACTATAGACCTGATGAAATTGTTAAATATTTTGGAGGCAATAGGGGTAAGAGGAAACTTTCTCAAACTATTCAAAAACTTCCTAACCAACCGCCGAATCCAGGTAAAAATATTAGACAAATTTAGTAAAAGAAGAAATGTCAAAACAGGAGTTCCACAAGGGTCAATTTTAGTTCCAACGCTCTATATTATCTTTGTATCACTTATGAACAAAATATTCTCGTTTGTTAAACATTATGTATACGCTGATGATACAGCACTTATAATATCCCATGAAAATTTGGATACTGCAATAAAATTGTTACAGGTAGACTTTATTTCTTTATTAAAATGGTCACATGGACTCTGGTCTAATAATCAATGCTAAAAAAACGAAATTGATGCATATAAGATCCCCGTATGCAAGGTACAGCGAGGCACCTGTAATCATATCCCATTCATTTAATTGAATTCACAATAATACCAAACAGCCCTGCGCGTGTACAAGTATCGAACTATTCAACCAGTACGTGTATCTAGGTATTACGGTGGATTGTAATTTATTTATTTACTTTTTTTTGGGAAAATTAACAGCAAATCCATAACTTTCATATATATATAACAATATAAACAATAAATTATGACAATTATAAATTTTCCTCTGCTGATGATAAATACTATGAGTAAAGTGTGACAATGTACAGTTTTTTATCAATTAGCTTAAACAATATCAGTCGGGGGAGGGGAGGGTGGATGGGAACATGGGAGTGGGATATGGGTAAAAATATGGTTTAAGTTAACTAGTTTGAGAGTGGTTGCATTATGGATTTTAATTTAATATCACGTGTAGTTGAGTTAAAAATGTCAATATTGTAATAATTTAAGTTAAACGAGTGTGTAAATCTGTAGATAAACGAGATTTGTTTGGAATTGGTTTTACAATGAGGGATATAAAAAGTAAGTGGCTGTCTGCTGTTACGATTTGGGATATGAAATAGTAGGCGTTTGAGAAGATCAGGGCTATCAACTAGGTTGCGTGCGATTTTAAATAACATTACGGAATCAGCCATATTTCTTCGGCAGGTTAATGTCTGTAAATTAAAGAACTGTGCGGAGTCTTCATTGCTAACATGAGATCTAAAAGAGCGGAAGTTTAGGTACCTTAAAAATCTATTTTGGACGCTTTCAATTCTGTTTTTATGTAGTGCATAGTCTGGGTTCCATACCTGAGATGCATATTCCAAAATACTGCGAACATAAGAGAAGTAAAGTGTTTTGAAAGTGCTAATATCGTTGAACTGTTTACAGGCACGGATGACGAAACCAAGCATAGATGATGCTTTAGTTACTATACGGTCGATATGTTTATTAAAATTCAATTTATTATCCAGTATGACCCCAAGGTCCTTACTTTCTGATTTGATAGATATCGGTTGACAATTAATTGAATAATCATGAGTAAATACGTTTTTATTTCTGGTAAAGCGCACGACGAAGCATTTAGAGATATTAATTTCCAAAAAGTGGGCATTATAATAGACATTCAAACGATGCAGGTCATCCTGCAGCTTCTGACAATCCTCGATTGAATTTATAGATGAAAGGATTTTCATGTCATCTGCATAAAGGATGGTTTGTGAGTTTAAAAAACAATTACTAACATCATTGATATAAATATTAAATAATAAGGGACCCAATAAGCTGCCTTGAGGGAATCCAGATGTAACAGTAACACTGTCGGATTTATATCCAGCCACCACTACTATTTGACTACGGTTCGAGATATAAGAAGAGAGCCAACGATAAAGATCGCCGTGAATACCTATTTTTAAAAGTTTGTTTAATAAGGTGGTGTGATCAACCTTGTCGAAAGCTTTGCTGTAGTCGGTATAGATAGTATCCACTTGTATTCTGTTATCCAGGTTATCCTGGAGATACTCTGTGAAGGTTAAGAGATTTGAGGTTGTAGATTTACCACTAATAAAACCATGTTGATTCGTATTCAAGCTAGGCTTAAGAGCAGTATACATTTGATCATAAATTATTTTTTCAAAAATTTTGTTAAATATGCAAAGTTTTGAGATTGGCCTGTAATTTTTTATATCAGTTTTTTTACCATTCTTGAAGATGGAAGATACATATGCGGATTTCCAAGTAAGAGGAACAGTGAATTCGGTTAGGGAACGGTTAAAAATTAAAGATAAAGGTAAGGCTAAATTGTGCGCACATCTTTTTATGAGAATTGGGGGTATTTCATCAGGACCAGCGCCTTTGTGGATGTCAATTTCTTTAAGGTACTTTAATACCATTTTCTGTGTCACCTCAATACTACTTATACTAGATATGTGGTTCCCGTTGCCAATAGGATCGGGGGGAGGTATATCTTTGGTTGTACTGAAAACCGAACTGAAATATTCGGAAAATAAATTTGCAATATCTTTTCCGTTGTTGGCTTTCAGATCTCCTAAATACATGCATTTTGGAACACCTTGGGATTTATTGGAATATTTGACGTGGCTCCAGAAATTTTTTGGATTTAAGAAAATGTTATTTTCAATATTACTTAAGTAACGAGATTTATTTTCGCGACATAAGTCTTTATGCCGTTTACGAAGGAGAGAAAATGTGTCGTAGTCAGCTCGGTTTTTATATCTCTTGTATTTACTAAAATATTTAAAATTTTCCTTGGTTACCTTGATAATAGCGGCATTGTACCATGGAGGATATTTTGAATCCCCGGTAAATTTATGAGGAATATTAAGATTTATAAGGAATTTTAAGAATTTATAGAAATGTTCAAGAGCTGGTTCTATTTGGTAGTTAGATAAAATGGATGCCCAGTCAGCTTGTTCTAGAGCGGAATTAATTGATTCATAGTCTCCACGGTTATAGAGAAAAACTTTTCTTTTTACGTTTGTCAGTGAAAGGGTTTCCTGAAATGGCACATTAATGGACATAGCTTTATGATGTATATCTTCAGGAACCAGCGGGTCGTCATTAGGTTCGGCGGAGATTAATAAATTAGACAGGATCAGATCAAGAATGTGGCCGCTCGAATTTAGTTCTCCGTTGAATTGAGAGAGGTTCATAAAGTGCATACAGTCTACAAAGTGATTACTGAGATGAGTAGAATGATCACTTGCTACATAGTATGAAGATGATGTAGATTGTATCCATGAAATTTCAGCAAGATTAAAATCACCTACGATAACAAATGAATCAGCGGGGTGATTTGATACCACGTATGATAACATATGAAGGAAATTTTCCATTAGGTGTTGATGTTGGGTCCCCCCTGGGATGTATACGCAACATATATGGACAAAAGGGTGACGTGTACCATTGGTACGAATGGTAACCCAAATGTCTTCAGCACAAGAGTGCCATTCAGGCCGAGCTACGCTGGTCAGTTCCTGTTTAATAGCTAACAGTACACCACCGCCAAGACGCTGACCTGTGGCAGCGTAATCGCGATCTCTACGATATACACAGTAGCGAGAGTCAAATAGTTCATAGTCTCTAATACCTTCAGTTAACCACGATTCTGTAAGAGCGATTATGTCGAATTCATTTGAGAGGGTGTTTTGAAGAAACGTCGTCGTTTTGGTACGAAGGCTTCTAACATTCTGGTAATATATAACTAAAGACATGGGCGACTAATTAAATAAATATTAGTGAGTAAGCGGTAAATTATATATAACAAGTAAATACAAATATTGAGGTTATGTAGCGTGACATGGTAAATACATTTAATAAAAGGACTTCTTCGTGTATCGTGGAGCATGTACGTGATTCTGGTATTATCTCAGGCCCGGCTAATGACACTGTTGATTTGAAATATGTAATAGAAGAGAGGTATATACTCATATACTCATATACGTGAATACGCAATAATGGTAAATAATAATTAGGACGTACTTGTATATATAGTAAATGTTTTGTAAATCGAGTGTAGGTGGGTTGCTTACCGTAGCGGTCGTACAAGGAATGAGTGTGAAAGAGATCACGTCTGTCTGTCGGAGAGGTCTGGATATCGCCCGTGCAAGTGATCGCCAACAGGCGGTAACATTGTTTCCTATATAATTCCTGAGAAGTGTCGATTAAGATAATTTATGGGAATAGGTAAAGTGGGGGAGGAAGGGTGAGTGTAGTAGGGGTAGGTAATGGTAAGGAGAACGTGTGTAGGGAGATACATGACTGAAAGAGAAAATATTTTGAATATTAAAGAAAATATTAAGATAACAAAAGAAATTATTAAGATGCGAAAAGGAAGCAGATGGAGTCAAGCAATTTTCTGTAGGTCCTCTTCTTTGAAAATGAGTATGGGTGGCGACGTGGGATTTTTTCGTACAAATATTTTTGAGTTTTTTGTCCATGTGAATTGGTAGCCTTTTTCCTTCGCAAGGCCCTTGGCTCGAAAAAGGAGGTTCTTATTGGAATTGGTCAGGTGATCGTTGACAAAAATTTTTCTTTCGATGCCGGGATGATTCAGATCCTTTGTGTTTATTCCTTTTCTTCTCCGTATTTCCGTCATAAACTCAATTTTACGTGACCGAGTGGAGAACTTTACGATTATCGGTTTAATCAGTTTAGAGTGGAGTGGATCTTTTGCAGAGACTCTGGTGGCAAACTCGATTTCGTTTGTATTTAAGTTAGATATACCTATTACGTTTGCTATATCTAATACAATTTTAGGAATATTCTCGTTGTTCTCCTGTGGTAGTCCTTTTATCTCAATGTTTTGTATTCTCATCCACTGCTCTCTATTGTTCGTGTCGACTTGCATCATCTTGATGGTGGATTGCAGGGAAGATACTTCGTTTTCCAGTCGATCGACTTTGCACAGCGATTGTTCCAGTGCGTGGAATCTCGTTGAGAATTCGTCCATTTTAGTGTTGTTGAAGTTGACGGATTTTTTCAACTCCGACACTTCGTTCTTTAGTTCCTTGACCTGGCTGTTGAGAGTTTTGAAAGAAGCTAGTTCAGAGAATATTTTTTTAATTTCGTTCATCACATTTTCCATGGAGTTGGTTGAAGTAACGGGGGGAGTTTCGGATGTTCCTCCGCACTCATAGTGGAACTGTTTACCACAGGCGTAGCATGTAACGCCATCGGTAATTGAAAGTTGGCATTTGTAGCAGTTCATGTTTTAAAATGTTGAGCGCTTCTGAGTGGTAGACGGTAGCGATGCGCGCCGGTGTGTGTAGAGGTGGCTATGAGTATGCTACGGCGAGGTACTGCACTTTGTGGGTAGTATTGAAATACGAAAAATAGGCAAAATTGCACGATTACACTCTTTAAAAAATAGATTTCAAGTGTGAGTTAATATGTCAATGGATGCCTTTAGAATAAATATAAAACCTGGTTTAGTAGAAAATCTCCGACGGCCACGTCAAGTTAATAATGTGAAATCTCTACTTTCAACTGTTGAAAAATACTGTTTTTGCGGATCGGACAAGAACACGTGTCACACTTGACTCGACTAGAATGACTATGAAATGGGACGTACAAATTTCCAACCTCTGTAAGCGACTTCGAGCCATTGTAGGAAGACTCCACAAGGTAAAATTATATGTGCCTATAAAAACTATGAAACTAATTTATTTGTCTCTAGCAGAATCGACTATAAGGTATGGTATAACTTCTTGGGGACACTCCTGTAAGACCAACATAAAACATTTACAGCTGATTCAAAACGCCATGGTAAAATTGTTAGTAAGTAAAACAGTTTTTAAGCAAAGGCGAGACATTGATATCATGTACAAATCAATTAATGTATTACCTGTTCGTGGTCTTTGTGGCATAAAATTCTACTGCAACATATATCTGAAAGTCCGTATAAGGCAGTGGTGGATCATGTACACAATACACGTTTCACACAAAATATAGGAATGATAGTGCCAATATTTCAAAATAAATATGGTCAACGAACCCTTGAATACATTGTACCATTTATATTTAACAAATTGCCGTACGAATTTAAAAACAATTGTCCTATGATGAAATTCTCACTGATGTTAAAGTGTTGGCTTTTGGAAAGTAACCTTGTGTATTGATGGTAACAAATATGACGGTCTCCTTGGTTGTATAGCTCCTAGATATCTGGTGTACTTACTGTTACGGTGTTACTATTATATTTAAGTCTATCCTCATTGTAACCAACCTGTACTGCTGTTTTATATATATATCTTTTAAATTTTTATTTCTTAATCTATTTAATACTTACAGATGCTTTGATATTTCTGATATTTACGTAATAGTTATATTTTTGTAATATTAATGTTTTTATAATGTTGATATTTTTAAAAGTATTGATGTTTTTATAATATTGATATTTTTATAATATTGATACTTTTATAATATTGGTACTTTTATAATTTGATATTTTTTATGATATTGACATTTTTATAATATTATTTAAATCGGTGTTATAAAATTGGACTCTAGTATCTCAATAACAAATCTGTAATGCTTTTACCATTATTTTTTCTCTTTAATTTTTTTTGTTTTCAACTTATGTACAGCACAAGATGCATGCGCCTAAATATAATAATTTTGCCCTACATTTGTATAATGATTGTAATTTATTGTTGTATTATATTATATTGTTGAAATAAACTCCTGCTGACAAGCTACTTTCAGTGGCTTAGCGGGTATAAGTTCCCACTGTATATAATTAATATTATACAATAAAAAAAATAAAAAAAATTAGGTCCCTTAAACACCAAATCATCGACAACATGAATTTCTGCTTGAAAATTCCAATATGGCTTTACACAACACTCAACTTTATTCTTACTACACGGCCAACCGATTTTGTAATATTTCATGAGAGTTAATAAAGACTGATTTTGTTTCGTCGCCTCAGTTATTGATTTCAGTTTGTCTTCTGAAACGGCTAAATTTGACATCAATACGTTAACGTGGATATCAATTTCTTTTTCTGCATCTATCACTTCCGTATCAGGCAATGGTGCCCGAGGCAACGTGTCAGCAATATACTTAAATTTTCCAGGTACATACTTGACATTTAGATGATAACATTGAAGTGACATCATCATGCGTTGTAACCTTGCAAGTACTTCCGCAAGTGATTTTTTAAATAGCGTGACTAGTGGTTTGTGATCTGTTTCTACATCCACAATGTGATCATCGATATATTGATGGAATTTTTGACAGCCGAAAGAAATTGCATATAGTTCTTTCTCTATTTGTGCATAATTTTGCTGACTGGACGTTAACGTTTTTGATGCATAAGCAACCGGTTTACTCTCTTGTAAAATGACTGCCCACTGCGCTCTGTGAGGAATCTACAGATAATTTCAGCGGTTTGTTAATGTCAAAGTTAATAAGTACTGGAGACGAACTAATAATTTTCTTTAAATTAACAAAGGACTGATGGTGATTAGCATCCCAAATCCAACTTACATCTTTCTTTAACAAAGTTCTTAAAATTTATGTTTCTTTCGATAAATCTTTAATAAAACATCCTAAATAATTTATCATACCTAAAAACCGTTGTAAGTCTTTCTTAAAAGTGGGGGTTGGTAATTCACGTATAGCTCTAAACTTTGACTCATCAGGTCTGATTCCTTGACTGCTAAAAATATGACCTAGAAATGTAACCTCCTGTAAACGAAAGTAACATTTATTTTGTTTAAATTTTAAATGGACTTCCTTGGCTGTTTTAAAAACATTTTCTAGTCTCCTGTCATGTGTCTCTTGAACCTCTCCCCATACTAAAATATCGTCGACGAAGACAATTACTCCCTCTAGGTCAGTAAATATTTCCGTCATTATTCTAGAGAAATATTCACGAGCTGAATTTATTCCACACGGAAGTCTTAAAAATTGATACCTGCCAAAGGGTGTTTGGAAAGTACATAAATCAGTACTTTCTTCATCTAAAGGTATCATCCAAAATCCTGAGAATGCATATAAATTTGTGAAATATTTTGCCCCCTTAATTTAAAATCTAATATCGTCCATTGAAGACACCACTACGTTTTTGAAAAATGGAACACAGTGCTTGTTTTTGAGTACACCTTGTTACTTTCGGAAAGCACGTTCATTCATGACGTCATTCGGTAAGTGTTTTGTTATCACTGTCCCTTTAAACCTTTAATCTATCCCTTATTACAAACAACCAAACCATAATTATTTTGTCGTCGTTGTGTACAGTTCACACAACAGTTTTACATGAGAAACCCCACATTTTTTGTGTAGGTTTTTGCGTTTATGAAAATTGTATAACAACGTAAATCGGTGGTTTGTAATTTAAATTTCACCATATTTATATAGCACAAAGGACAAAATTATTTTCAAATTGACAAATTTTTACAAAAATAATTTCCATGATCTTGCAAATAATTGCTAAAGTTGCCTCTAAAATTATGAATAACTCGAATTCTATTTCTCGAATACTTACAATATAAATCAAAAGGAATATAATAGCTAGAAGGCGTAATATATATTTGCTATAAATCCAATGCCTCAAATCCAAAATACGCTTTGCAAGAAGACTGTCAAAATTAGTTGGAACCCTTTTGAACTAGACTTTTATTATTGTGTTTCTACCTTAGGTTCCAATTGCTGTTGAATCCTTATCAACCCAAAACTAATCTAAATTTAAAATTTAGGCGCAGTTAGTTTGTAATTATTTTTTAAAAATGGTTTATAGGCATCAGATGGGACTGAATGATTTTTCAGTTTAATCGAAAATAAACTCCCTGGCGTGGTGATACAATTGCTGTTCAAATAATAAAAATTATAGGAAAAATAAAGATATTACATACTTGATCCATTGCGTTATTACTTTAGACCAGAGGTTCCCAAACTTTTTTGTCGCGTAGACCACTTGCCTTTTTACTGTTTTGTATAGACCTCCTGCTTTCCTAATATTGATTTTTTTACAAATTTACCAATTATAAATTCGTTTTTGAACCAGACACAGAGCTACTCACTTTGATAAGGTTTACTGTAGAGTGGAAATCTTTAAAATAAAATATATGTTAGGTTTTATAGTTTTATATTTATTAAATAAAACGAAACAAAAAGCAAATCTAACATTACATAAAATAAAAAGACAAAAAATTAATGCTTTTAATGGGAGGGATGAGCCTGGTGCTTTGATATGAAAATTTCAATATTCAGCTTCAATTTAGTCAGGTTTAACCTTAAATCTCCTCGGTGAGTGATTTTCAATCTATTTCCTTTTTATGGAAAAGCTATCAAAAACTTTCTCGCGATAGTCCATACTGCAGGATATGTAACAGGTATGTCTCTCTGATGGCAGAATTCCTGATATCTCTTTCTAAATTGTACCTTGAGTTCTTCGTTAGTGATTATTCCGATCAGTTCTTCTCGTAACATGATATCTGTTTCTTCAATGTCACAGTATGGGTTGATAATCCACGATGGTATTTCCATTGTCAATACATCTTCAAACCTAATTTCGAAGACTGTGTGAAGGACATTTAAATGCTGAATGTTAGCTGAAACGTCATCATCCTGACTGTTTGTCTATGCCAAATTGGGAAACTGGGAAAATTCTCCCCGACAAATGTTTGGGTTCATTAGTTTCATTCTGGCAAGAAAAGCTGCAATGATGTTTTTTTATCAAATTTAGACTATTACCTTGTAACCGAACGTTAAAATCGTTAAATATAGCAAACAGATCTCTTAAATAAGCATTGTCTGTTTTTCATTTGATTAATTTTTCTTTTAAAATTGGATTTTTATCATTAAAAAACTCTAGAACAGTCTCAAAAAGTGAAAAAAATCTTTGTCAAAGATAAGCCTTTTGACAACCAGCGTACTTCAGTGTGAAGGAGTAATTGATGAAAGATCTCGTCATTTTCTTCAGACAAGTACGCAAATAACCTAGTATTTAACGTGTTGCTCCGAATTTTGTTTACTGCGTTTATGACGATTTTAAGAGATTGATGCAATCTGTCACTAAGATTTTTCGCAACTAAATGTTGTCGATGGATAACGCAGTGAATTGCAAACACCCCGGGTACATTTTATTTTAAATGGCTTATAAAACACGATAGCACCCAAATATGGCACGGGCCCTTATGAGATATCATATTTGATAAGGGGATCGCTTTTTCCATGAAAAAATCTCTCATGGAATTAAATATTGATTTTACCTTTAGTAGTCAAAGTCCTCGCGAAGAGCAGTTCTTCATAGATTTCTTGGTCCATAACAAAACGAACATATGCCAAAAGTAGTGCTTCATTACCAGGTAAAGTTGATTCGTCCAGGTGAATGGAGAAGAGGGTCGTTTGCAGATAATTACTCAAGAGGCTTTCAACATCATAACTCATTTCATCGATACGTTTTTGGCTTTTACTCAAAGGAATTCTTTTGAGTATATCATAAGCAGGTTTGTGTAGAACAGTTTTTAAGACCTCTTCAATGGCTGGCAAAATAAGCTGTTCCCCGATAGTCTGCGGCTTTCTTGATTTTTCTATTAGTAGCGAGATATTGTAAGGTGTCCGCAAGCCATCATCGTATCTTTTGGAAGTCGAAGCGAACATACAATCCAATGTGGGTCTCCTCTGCAGTTTTTCTTTCAGTGTTTGGAAGTATTTTAACTCTTTACCTGATTTATCAGGTTGACACCTTCTTAGATGATCTCAGACGCTGTACTACCTACATTTTTTTTGCTTCGGCCATCTTAAGTAGCATTTATCTGTAGAAAAAAATTAAGCTTTTTACATATGTTAAGACATAGCAATCAAAATTGTTTCCCGATGTAAAACCATATTTTAATCTGCAGAGATCTTTTGTACAGATTTGGTAGAGAGGAATAATGTATGTACCTACCATAGAACCATGTCTTTAAAGATAGAAAGAAAACCATTCATGGATTCGCGTGTAAACTAACTAATTAACCGTCACACCGTTTCCCCGTAGGGGTAGGCAGAGAAGATATGCCGCCATACAACTCAGTCTTAGCACATACTCCTTGCTTCATTCACATTTATACATCGCCTCATACATACTCTTCTATTATTCTGACTCTTGTCATGACCCGAGTCGAGTATTTATTTATTTATATATTCGCCTGTAAAGGCTTTTACATAATATAAGACAAAATGTAAAAAATATAATCAGATTTATGCTATCGGAGGAACTACAAACGAAAAACGAAAATGCAAACTACTCGTACTGTTCCCTGTTCAGTGTTCACATGAAATTCCGCGTTTACAGAATTTGTTGTGGCGTATATTAAGCCAGCTGCCCATTATTGCCTCTGTTGGGAAGTTTTCATTACTCTTCAGTAATTATCTGCAAATTATTATTAAACCTCTGTTTTAATATTTTCATTTATCGAAATACATGGACAGTGAAAACTATTTAATAATAATATAAGTTATGTATAAAATACTTTTATTATTATATATATTTTTTACAGTTAATCCACACAGGAGGCCCTGACCCCTACCCCGAACCCTACTCTCACACTACCCCGACCCCTACCCCTACCCCTACCCCTACCCCTACCCCTAACCCCACCCCTACCCCTACCCCTACCCCTACCCCTACCCTAAGCCTACCCCTACCCCGAACCATTCCGCTACCCTACCCTAAACGATTTTTTGATTTTTGCGATTTTAGAGGCACCTTTAACAATTATTAAGGGGCTAGCGCTGATTTAAAAAAAAATGCCCCATCTACATAAAACACACTGAAATATAATATTAAAAAAATTATAAAAATTAAATTAGCATTATGGTGGACTTTAAATTAAATAAAAACCGACCATTTTACGTTGGAACACAAATTTATTTATTTATTTTAAATGTATTGTTTTTATAATATTATTTAAATAGTCATATTCACATAGCAAACTTTAAAAGTTAAAAAAAATACAACACACCCGCTAATAATTTTCTAAGTTAAGGTAAGAATATTGCATAAGAGTACCAACTGCTTCTAACCTGGGAGATTCAATTTGGAAAGCGGGCGTAGGCACCACCGCCCCGGGAACCATTTAATGGATAACCAACACCTCTGCCATAGGTTACCTCAAGTGGTTCGCTACGTTTGGTGTCTTAGCAGGGGTGGCCGTGTTCATGGGGTTGAGGTTTTTTCAGGTTTTAACAGTAGAGTATGTATGAAGTGATGTATGATTTTTCTATGTGAATACCGCATAAGAGTTTCAACCACACAAGAGTCTCAACTGCTTTCAACCTGGGAAATTTAATTTGGGAGGCTGGTGTAGGTACCGCTGCCCTGGGATTTAATGGATAGCCAACCCCTCTACTTTAGGTCACCTCAAGTGGTTTGGTATGTTTGGTGGCTTAGTAGGGGTGCCCGGGTTCATGGGGTGAGGTTTGTCAACGTCTTGGCAGCAGATTCGTCTGCCCACCAACTGCGTGGTGGGCCGAATCGAGAACGGCCGATTGAGGGAGACTCTTTCGCCTCCTCAGACATACTCTTTCAACCCATCATTGCCTTGCACCGCAGTGGGAGGGATTTTTTTTTTACATGAATACCGCACGAGTCTCAACTGTTCCCAACCGTCTGGAGCCAGTGAGACTATGGCATCCTCAATTGGGAAATGTTGTGAGGCTGAAGGTATTGGAAAGGGGAAGGAGAAGGGGAAGAGGAAGGTGGGGAAATGCCTGGATATTCAGATCTGGTCACCAAACTCGGCTAAAAGCCATTTTAAGCAACGTTTCAATTCTGAATGGTGGTTTTTCACCAGGGCTATACTGAGAGTATCTTCTACTCTCTAACGTGCGCAAATATACTACATGTTATTTTTTAATTAATTAATTGTAAAACAGCACAAATTAATTAAATAAAATTTATTTGCGCATGCCGGGATTTGAACCCACGACCTTCGGATTCGTAGTCGAGAGCCGTACCCCTCGACCATGGAGGCCG
Organism: Halesus radiatus; assembly: GCA_022606495.2. Classification (NCBI taxonomy): domain Eukaryota; kingdom Metazoa; phylum Arthropoda; class Insecta; order Trichoptera; family Limnephilidae; genus Halesus; species Halesus radiatus. The sequence goes on along the minus strand of JAHDVE020012255.1, from coordinate 134,783 downwards.
TCGAAGGGATGAATGCATACCTCATTTTTCCTTTCCAGAACTTCCTTCCTTTCCTAGAAAAGACCTTCCACACAGCATCCCCAAAGATGCCATAGTGTGGAGCTAATGTAATAAAAATACGTCGGGTCTACGGCATATATTATATTAATTAACTAAATTGTTAAATAACACAAATTAATCAAATAAAATTGCTTATATCGCTTTTGCCGTGTTTTGTGACCAGATCTGAATAGCCAGGTACTTCCTCACCTTCCTCTACCCCATATTATTTCCATTCCCTCTACCATCAGCCTCACAACATACCCCAGTTTGGGGTACCATAGTTTCACTTGCTTGTGTGGTGCTCACATGAAGAAAAGTTAGTTAGGTATTCTATTATTTGTTTTTATTACTTAATGTTCAAACGATTAAACAGTTTTACTAAAATCTATAATAAAAATTGTACTATATCAGATCTGAATAGCCAGGTACTTCCCCACCTTCCTCTACCTCATCTCCTTCCCATCCCTTCTGCCATCAGTCTCAGAGCATACCCTAATTTGCGATATCATAGTTTCGCTTGCTCCAGAAGGTTAAGAGCAGTTGGGACCCTTGTGGGCTGCTTGCGTGAATAAAAGTTAGTTAGGTAGGCGCATCGTTTAACTAACTTTACATAACTTTTTTTTTATCCTGTACGCAATTTTTATTGTACTTGCTACAGAAAAGTAATGATATAAAATATTAAAAATGTAGGAATAATATCAATTATTAGAATTAGAAGTTGATAATAGCGTAAAACACAACACATTTTAAATAAAAATAAATAAATTAATTAAAGTAACAAGTTTTTATTGTAATATAGTTTGTATCTAAAGAAAGGTGGTAGTAAATTGCTAAAATTCGGATTTTTCATAATAGACGGTATAAATAAAATAAAAGTCAGAAATTAAGTGTTTTATTCACTTAATAATTAGAATTATTATTAATTATTAGAATTTACCTACTTATTAGTGTAAAATCCCTCTCCATTCACAAGCGAATGCTTTTGATAAAAGAGTAAAAAAAACGTCATGTGATTGTTATAAATAGGAAACATGTTTTTTTCTATAAATACGTAATTATATTTTTTAGTATTATTTTGGGTTAAACTATAAGATAATGTATGAGAAAATAATACACTTAATCGCTCATTAGAAGATTGTTTCTTTTGCGTAAAAAATATTTTTGAAATCGTCGAGGTGTATATTTCTAGAAAAAAATTGTTGATTGATTATCTAAGTTAAATGTAGGAATGTACCTTCCCACGGCGTCATTACGATGTGATTTTTTGATTCATGTTTCATTAGAAATTTGTTAATATTTTCCTCTTCAACAAATAAATTAAATTAAGCTACAAAGGAGATCAAACCAATTGGTCTCCACCTCGATGAAGTTAATTATTCATCTTTGAACGGAATATTTATTCCTTTATTACCCATACGATTGTTAAAAACATTTATCACGTATTTTTTAACATGATAATTTATGCAAAATAATACCAACTTATCATTTTGAATAAAAGAAAATGTTCTCAAATTAATTGCATTTTATCAGCGCGCTAGTGGTGATATTTAAAAATCAACACGTCTTCCCACCGAAAGACGGGCTCGGCGGTGAACAACGCTTGTGGTTGGACTGTGGGAGTGAGAGAATTCGTAGGTTCACGTTCTCTTTCCGTGTGACGAACCCCTCCATCCCTGCCCGCCCCAACCCACGTTCACAATCTTCGTTGTACCTAGATACATATTAATTTCTAGATCAACCTTTATCTAGAAACTGAACACACATTCATTTCTGGATCAACTTATATCTAGAAACTGAGTATACATCAAACACAGCAACCAAAGGAGAATAAATGGGTAAAAAATAACCATATTTGTAAATAGCATTAACTTTGTGGCTCGCCATAATTTACAATAAAAAACACATAAATTTGTTGTTGACCACTTTTATTTTATTAACACTCTACCGGTTTCGGAAGCACCCTTCCTTCATCAGGAGAATATTATAACTAAATTATGATATAGAATATTGAAATCCTGCAATTACCCCTTACCCATTTGCTTACCCCCCCATATACATATATTTTTTTTTAATTTTGCTCTCCGTTTGTCAGTATAAATATGTTTGTATACATAAACGGTGATTCCTGTTATGGTTAATACATTTGAGACTTAAAATACGGTTTACTTTAGGAGATGTTTATTGTGAACTCTTACAAGTTCAAAAGCTCATGTCCAATGACGCGCTACCAACCTTAACCTGCACAAGACAGGTAGCGTAGGTACTTAGTACCAACCTGAAGGCGTAAGTGGCAATGGTAAATATTATTATATAATAACCCCTCGAAAGTAGTTAAACCCTTCGGATTACAGCATTCTGACACATATTTAATTACTATTTTATTCCCCGTGATCCTGGATCTACAGGCACCCTCCAGTTACCTTGATGACATGACTAAGCTCCCTGTTGGATAAAGACCTTCGCAGATTACCTTTTACAAAAATACTTTTTATATAAAGATCGTAAGTTTATTAAATTAGAGATTTATCAAAAGTATCGCTAAACGATTGCATTAGCTCACACAGAGAATTCATAAGTGATCGTGTTTAAAAACGTTAAGTCTTGTGTGAGCCGGTGGCGAACTACGTAAATGTCTTTCAAGAAATGTAGGGCGCGTTTGTCATAATTTGATCGGCTCACAAGAGGAGCGTATAATAACATAAAATAGGGTTACAAGCAGACCGATTATACATTACCAACATCCATAAAATAGCGTTACAAGCAGACCGATTATACATTACCAACATCCATAAAATAGGGTTACAAGCAGACCGATTATACTTTACCAACATCCATAACATAGGATTACAAGCAGACCGATTATACATTACCAACATCCATAAAATAGCGTTACAAGCAGACCGATTATACATTACCAACATCCATAAAATAGGGTTACAAGCAGACCGATTATACATTACCAACATCCATAAAATAGGGTTACAAGCAGACCGATTATATATTACCAACATCTATAAAATAGGGTTACAAGCAGGCCGATTATACATTACCAACATCCATAAAATAGGGTTACAAGCAGACCGATTATACATTACCAACATCCATAAAATAGGTTTACAAGCAGACCGAATATATATTACCAACATCTATAAAATAGGGTTACAAGCAGACCGATTATACATTACCAACATCCATAAAATAGGATTACAAGCAGACCGATTATATATTACCAACATCTATAAAATAGGGTTACAAGCAGATCGATTATACATTACCAACATCCATAAAATAGCGTTACAAGCAGACCGATTATACATTACCAACATCCATAAAATAGGGTTACAAGCAGACCGATTATATATTACCAACATCTATAAAATAGGGTTACAAGCAGACCGATTATACAATACCAACATCCATAAAATACCCAACGAATAAAAAGTTGAGAGAAATTCTATGGGAAATTATTTCTGAGTACTACCCCTAGTTTAAACATTTCTTTTCTTCAGGGTTGCCATCTACGTATTTCCCAGTTCGGGATATCTGAAGACTTGAGTGGGTGGATAAGTAGCTGGTTTTGTTGGAAAAGTGGTTTTCCACATAAAGGTTTAACCTCTATCGGCAGCTGCTATTTCTCTGTTTACCCCATTCTCCCCCCAGGCCATTTGAACATTCCCCTACTGTTCCCTTGGAGTATATTTATACGGAAACGTTTTGTGTACGGCATTAATTAAAGTAATGTGGACAGATTCTATTTAAAACTGAGAGAACAATAATGACTACGTCCATCGGCGAAAACTTTTAGTTCTATATGCATACGAGTACGATGAAATAGTTTTATTTTATAATTCCTCAAAAGATTGGTATTCACTTTGTAGCGTTATTATTAATAAATTAATTAAAAATTAATTTGTAATCACTACTTTATTAATATACACAGATCAACATTCGTCGAAGGCGACATTGTGTTCCACGTTTATGGTTTGTCTATACTTGACATTATTATTTTTTAGTATCCTCTATAATCCCGATGAAGAAAGCATCGCTTTTGAAACATGTTGATATGTATACTTTAATAAAGTGGTGAATACAAAATAATTTTTAATTAATTTAGTTTTATTTAACTTTAGTTCTATTTCTATTGACTGATAGGGATAATGAAAGAAGGTTGAACGCAGGAAACTCCATTAAGGCGATATAACCAGACACAACTGAAGAACAGTCATTTTTGAAAAGAATTCTAGACATGTCGACTCTTTTCCACAAAAAAACATAAATTGATTTTTTATTTTTTTTATTAAAAGTATGCAATACAATTTGCATTGCATTCCCAAGAGAAAGAAACTCATTGCGGGATTAAATGCAGAACTTACAGTACAATTTTTGGAAATACACATAATATTTAAAATACATAATTAATCTTCACAATACATAAACAATATTTACAACACATATTTTGCATTTGTAATAAAGGCATCACTGGTACATTATAATATGATTGTACAGAAATACTTATTATAAAGAAACACCTCACTAGCACATCACATGGTTAAACTCATTACGGAGACACATCACAACATTAATCCTTAAGGTATTCCTCCATAAAATAGAGTTTAAGTATCTTACTCTGAGACCCTTCACATTAGCTTGCATTTTTTATAGCGTTAAGTAATTTATTGTATTGTGTATAAACTGTGTATTATAAAGATTTTAGTCCATATTTTGTTGAGTGTATTTTTGGTATGTGTAGTTTGTTGTGACTTCTTATGTTGTGTTGGTGTACGTTGTGATTGTAATTGAGTGTGGTGTTAGTATGTGCTGAGTGTTGAATTTTATGCAAGATGGTGTTAGTAATTTCGCAGGTGGGAATGATATTAAACGGAAGTATTTGCGAGTTTCTGTAGATGTCTTTGACGTGTGTGTCTCATGGCAAACTAAATATATTTCGTAGGGCTCTATTTTGAATGACTTGGATCCCTGAAATAATTTTTTTTGTAGCAAATCCACAGATCCCGGAAAGATATATTAAATGTGAGTGAATCATAGCGTGGTAGATTGATCTTAATAGAGAGGTTAGGAAGTAACCCGCGGAGTCTATATAAAACACCAGTTATGGGGGTAATTTTAGATAAAACATGTTCAAAATGATGATTCCACGTGAGTTGCTAGTCGATGAATAGGCCAAGATATTTTATAACACCAGCTTTTTCGAGGCGGTTATTACCAAGATTTATGTTCAGACTTATATTGTTTTTGTTTCCAAACAAAATGTAATGTGTTTTTTTTTTTAAATTAAAGCTTATTGTTTCGTAGCCAGTTTGAGAGGCAAGCTACATCTCTTTCCATTTCCTTTTGAAGTTCGTTCAAATCGACATTGTGATAAAGAATCACTGTATCATCTGCGTAGAGTTGAATAGTACCCTTTATTCCCCATTTAACTATGTCATTTATATAAATCAGGAATAATAATGGCCCAAGAACGGAGCTTTGTGTCATACCACAGGTTATCGTTCCCATGCTGCTTGACGCCTTTCCAACAAAAGTCTGACACCGTCTGTCGGAGAGGTAGCTGCGTAATAACTTTAGGGGAGTACCTACTATGCCCAAGTGTTCCAGTTTCTTTAGTAAGATCGCATGATCTACCGTATAGAAAGCCTTCTTTAAATCTATGAATAAGCCTGCAGCATGTTCACCCTGATCTAAATACTTTTGGAGAGAATATACAAAGTCAAAGGCAGCACATTTTGTGTTGGAGTATTTTCTGAATCCATACTGCTGAGATGTAAGTAAATTGTTGGATAGAAGGTATTTTGTGAGTCTAAGTTTAATAACGTTTTCAAATATTTTAGAAAATACTGAAAGAATGGATATAGGACGATAGTTAGATGGATTTTTTTTGCAATTATCTTTGTGGATTGGAACTATTTTTGCAATCTTTTATTGATCTGGGAAAATTCCACAATACAGGGATTGATTAATAAGAAAAATGAGGTGGTCAGCTAGTACGTCTTTGCAAAAGTTGAGGTGTGCAGGTGTAACGCCATCATTGCATTGGACTTAAGTTGAGTAATGATACTGAGAACCTCTAATTTATTCGTTTTTGCCATGTATAAGGACTGTGCTGCCTTCCGATCCGTGTATATAGTGATTATATCATCTGGGTATAATGTGATTGTAGCTGCTAAATTTTCACCAACTGATATAAAGAAATCGTTAAAAGCTGAAGCTATTTGGGTGGGATGTTTTATTTCTTCATCCTTAATGACAAGACATTCAATTTCGTTTTTCGGAGAAGTCGAACTATTTGTAAGAATTTTATTTATTGTTTTCCAGGTCTGTCGTGGATTATGCAAGTTTTCTTTAAATACAGCAGTGTAGTATTTAGTTTTTGCATAACTTCTATAGTTGGTAACAGAATTTCTTGTTTTGTTCCCCAGTGCGGTATCATTGTGCTGATCCTGTTTCCAGAGTTTGAACGTATTATTATGCTGTTTGATAAGTGCATTCAGTTTTGCATCAAACCATGGCGTATTGCCTCGCTGGCGGTCGCCTATTCTTAAACCAGATTTGAGCTGACACGATTCTCTTGCTGTTTTGATGTATTCATTAAAATGACTAAAGTTTTCATTAACATTACGGGTGGTTTCGTGTGGAAATTTGTTGGATTCAAGATATACTTATGACATGTTTTTATCGGTCTTGGTGTTTGGAGAATATGGTATTCTATTATTAGTGTAATGCTTCAAGCTATTTTCATAATCTAATATCAAAATGTTATGGTCACTTAGACAGTTATCTCTATTTGAGATAGTTGAGGAAATATTTACACTGTTTGAAATTATATGATCTATTAGAGAAGAAGAGGTATCTGTTACTCGCGTGGGATGAAATGTGTTGAATATAAAATAGTTGTACGAATCTAGTGTGTTGATGTATTTAAGGGATGTATTATTTTTTTGAAGAATGTCAATATTGAAGTCACCAATAATAAGAGTATCATGTTTGCAATTATTTAAAGTATTTTCAAGAGATTCTAGGAAGTCATCTATGTTTGAAGTAGGTTTTCTGTAAATAACATAAACATTTAATGGTTTAAAATTTCTATTGCGGATATTAATTCCTAAAAACGAGTTTTCAGTACAAGTCTTTTCAATAGTTGTAGCGTTTAATAAATGGTGAGTGTAGATAGCCACCCCTCCCCCTCTTCCATTGATGCGAGACGCAAAGGCACTATGGTAACCGTCGATATTGAAGAAAAGATCCTCACCATTTTCCAACCAGGTTTCGGATATGGCAAGAACATGTACAGTGGGTGTAATATTCTTTAAAGTTTCTTCGATCTCGTCGATTTTATTCCTTATGCTTCTCGCGTTAAGGTACATGATCCGTAAACTGTTTTGTGTTGGCATATAATCTTCGATTTGTCTGTGTTTACGTTCACGTATTTTAGACTCCATAATCGATCGTTGCAAGGTCCTTTTTTAGTGCTGCTTTGCAGGCCAGGCAGTTATCTCTGTCTCCAGTCGAGTGAGTAGCGGACTTTCCGAATCTGGTGCAGGTAGCACATACTGGTTTGACCGCGGCATTTGGACAAGACTCGCTTAAATGATTTTCTCCTGCATAGTGTCCACATCTTGGAGTATCTTTGCAATATTTATAGGAGTGTCTAATCATTTGACATTTAGTGCAGACGGTAAGGCCAATAAAATCCCTGACGCGGCATACAGTCCAGTTGACAAAGACTTTCTCCTGTTCCAAAAGCAGTTTGCGTAGAGTAGCGGGCATCTCATAGACGCGATAACAAGTAGTTCCTGTGCGAGCGCCGGCCAGGTGACTTAATTTGCAGCTCACTGTTGTTTCCTCAATGTCTTGGATATTAGGAACGCCCGTGAGAGCGATCCTCAAAAAGTCATCATCAGTTAGGTCTCGGGGTACATTGAAAAACATCAGCCTCGGGAGTCGCTTGGTGAGTAGTCGGGCCTTAAGTGTACTCGAATTTTTAAAACAAGGGGCATTTAGCAACATTTCCTGTTCTCCTGCGGTTGCCGTATTAAGTAAGACACCCTTATTCTTAATTTTACGAATTCCCGTGACCCGTATGCCTAACTCGGATGGCCGAATTATATTTTGGATAATTTTTTTTGTTCCATCACTATCCTTGGTGGCATCTGCGTCTGTTGGGAAGATGCAGATGGCGGCCTTGGTGCTCCAACGCGATGTCCGGATTGGGTAATTGGTGGGGGTTGGTGAACATTATTTGGCTGCTTTCTGACGATGTCAGCAAATGATAGACTAGCCTCCGTCGCCACGGCTACTCTTCGCATGACAGGTCCGAGGTCAGACTCTAGCTGAACAATTTTCTGCTCCAGGTGATTTTTGTCTTCCTTTTCATGACGTATTTTAATTTCCGCCATTTTCAGTTGGGCAGTTACTGTCGCCAGGTGAGCACGCATGGCCTCGCGCTCCAACATCAGCTGAGAAACGGATCTAAAAACTTCAGAAACATTTCTAGAGATACTCAATTGTTGGTCCTTTAAGACCTTTGACTGCTTCTCGGCTAAAACGTCTTCTAGGGCTGTCAGATGAGCTTGAGCTTCATCAAGGAGATCCATTCCAGAGGCACTAGGGTACTTCGCTTCAGTGACATCGGAGCATTGGGATGACGTGTCCGAGATGCTCTCGTCGACATCCTCAACTGAGACGCACTTTCCTCTAGTTTCCTCGTGATGGGGAGACATCATTTTGTCCAGATGACGTTTTTTGTGTTGGTGCATTTTAAAATAATAAATAAATTAAGAGCACTCATTCAATAATAGCTTTATATTATAAATTATATTCTTAAAGAAATAAATAATGAAAGGAGTGTATTTATTTCGTTAACTATTATTTAAAATATATATATGTATATTAATAAAAAAAAATAAAAAAATTAATAAAAAAATAAAAAATAATAATAATTAGAAACCTAGATTTAGCAGGATTCGAACACCCGTCCTAGGAATATCTACGCGAGCTTGGCGGCGCCTAAACCACTCAGCCAATCGATCCTTGCAGGGTACTGTGAATTAACCGTAATATAAACATAGATTTAGCAGGATTTGAACACCGGCACTAGGAATATCTGCGCGGTTTAGGCGGGTGCCTAAACCGCTGAACCAATCAATCCTTGCAGGGTACTGTGAATTAGCCGTAATATAAACTTAGATTTAGCAGGATTCGAACACCGGTCCTAGGAATATCTGCGCGAGCTTGGCGGGCGCCTAAACCACTCAGCCAATCGATCCTTGCAGGGTACTGTGAATTAGCCGTTATATAAAGTTTAATTATTATAAATATTATTTGTTATCGCACTTATACTGTTATTTTCAAGTTTTTTTGTTTTTTTTAACACTGTATTTAAAAGATTGTTTATTTACTTCACTTTTGATTATTATTTTTTATTATTTCACTCGAGAACTAGAGCTATAAATACTTGAGTCTACGATCGAAACACTTGTTTACTTTCAAACACAAAAACATTAGTTACAAAGTTACAGTATTCATTATCACGGCATACGATTAATTCCAGAATTCGGTAATTATTTTTGACAACGCGGAAGTATATGCGGAATTAGTAATAACAATAATATTATCCACGGAAGCGTTTATAATTTGTGTGTAAATATTGACGTTTGGAGCTGTAGTAAAATTAATTTTTTAAAACACAAATAATTAATCAAAAAAGCCACTTTGCGAGATGCAAATACACCCATTTGATGCGCAATCGTCTCATCAACAGATTTGAACACTTAAACTTGTATCACTGTTGTTTTATTTGGTAATTTTTGACTTGTTGGAAACATAGAAATACATCTACCACGGTCAATGGTGACAATTTTTTTTTTTGAATTTTTGTAAGATTGTTATTTTATTAAGCATAGTAAGTTTGAAATTTTGAAAAATTAAAAATATATTTTTCTGTAATAAAGTTATTCCGTTGGTAGTTGAGAAAATGAGAAATATTTCACCAGAAAAAACAAGTCAAAACATTTTTGGAATTAATATTTTGTAGAAAAACTTTGATTAGCGATATATTTAATAATGCATGTACCTTATATGTATAGGGTAGTCCGAACGAATCAATGGTATTCAGTCAGATTTTTTGCTATGCCAAAAATATTAAACGGAAATAAACGGATATTGACATTTTTTATTTTTTTGACACTTTTAGTTATTTACAGTATAGTTATTTGTCACTTTAGTTATTTTGCTGTGGACGCATTTGCGCACCGATGCGTGATTTTTAAAAAAAAATTAGTGAGTTTAGGTAAGCACTAACCGGCTAGCCTAGCTCAGCAATTTACTGGTACATTTCTTCCATTTATGGATATGATTGTTTGAAAATATGAGTTTTTAGTTTAGTTCTGAATTCTGTCGAGTCTTTGATCATTTAAATCATGCGCAGTTCATTCCTCATTATATAGTAATGAGTTTTCATTATGTAGTAATGAGTTTTCATTATGTAGTAATGAGTTTTGCGATTTTCTTTTCTTTCGAAAGGGAAGTCTTATTTTATTTCTTTTTCTTGTGGAATGGTTATGTCTGTGTTGATGTTTATTAATTTTTTTACAAAATTCAGAATTTTGATGGATTTTTATTTGCACAAATGCACACGTGCGATGCAAACCTCGAGCCCTGTATAGCTCATCTATTCTAAATAAATCATAATCATAAAAAGGAACCCCAGGACATTTTTATTTCTAAAGTTAGTTTTCATAGTTAAAATAATTTTCTAAGTTTCAATTTTTCAAAGCCCGCAAAAATGCTCTAAATCTATGGCCGGTCGGTTTTGATGAGTTTTGAGGTTAGAATATCATATGTCAAAACAAAGATGGGCTTCACCGTATATAATTGTATATTCTATTCATGGTAAACCATAACTAAACATAAGTAAAAAAAAGTATGAACCTTTTTAGAAACTTCAACTGTAAGAATAATGAAGTATTGAGTATTAACATTATTATAATATCCGTGTTTATAATTGGTTTGATCGTGAATACCCTAATTTCTTTCACGAACTTAAGGTAAAATTATGCCAAAACTAAACAAATACGTCTTTAAAATATAAAAAAAAAGCGAAAAATATTTTTTTCATACTAATTCAAAAACTATATATATTAATTAAATTAGCCAAAAACATACGACTTGTGTTTCAAAATAGACTGCCTTGGAGCACACTTATTATTTTTTTAATATTCATATCCAAAATCCAAAATGGCGGCTTTAAATAAAGTGTAAAATATGAAGTCTTCAATTGCTTGTCATTTAATATTAATTTATTTATTTTTATTTTAAACATAAATTTTTTTACATAATATATATGTTTTTTTGATTTAATGATAGTATCTGCTACCAAAAAAACTGTTTTGTTTAGTTTTGCTATTTGGAAAAAAACAAATAAATTGACGTAACTTTGAAAAAATATTCTCATATGTTTTCTTTTTTAATATAAATATTTATTATCAAATCAAAAAAACTTTCTTCTTAGTTTCGCTATTTGTAAAATTAACAACAAAAAATTGTTTGTTCCTGCTTTTCCATTTTGAATGTAGGTACATATTACTGCACACTTTGTATGAAATAAATCGCGGTAGATGCATAATGCTATATATTTGGTTATTTACCTTTTCATGTTTACGCACTCTCATGCCCAAGACCCAAGTGACAACTTATTCGGTAAAAATGCTGGAAACGAAAATTCATCAATAATTTCATTGGAACCACACTGTACGATACGTTCTTTCGCGGGACTGGAGTACACTGTAGTGTCGCCATCTCCCGCCGAGTGCGGTAACCGTTTTTGATAGAAACATTGAATTCTGGCTCTCTGGTTATACGGCCTTAACGGAGGACTTAACGTGGTTGGCGTTAACTAGCAGTTCACTATGGAGTGCTGATACCAACGTTGATGTATGGCAGAGGAGCATGGTACTGGTTGAGAAAGGGTGAAAGTAGACTGAATGCTGTAAAAATGAGATCTTGAGTCAGAAGTTGGAATAACAGAAGACAACGTATGAGACAATGTATGAATGTGAATGTAGCAACAAGTCTTTGCCAAGATACATTTGTTTGGCAGTCCGTCCTCTCTGCCTACCCCTGCGGTGAAACGGTGTGATAGTTAGTTAATTAGTTAGCTGTCTATAAAAATAACGTGTTAGACTAATTTTCTTTGTACAAAAACATCGAATGTTGAACAAAGAAAGGACATAAAAATGAACGAATTAATACAAAAACAAGGGACAAAGAAAACAAAAGATTTTATAGCAGTTGCTCCCTTGCATCCTTATGACGCACAGTGTTTTTTTTTGCAAAATTACTGGCCATAATCTGAAAGTGATGTGAAAACTCGTTATAGATGAATATGTTTTTATAATTTCTTCCCAAAATTAGTACTCACTTTGTGACATCATTATTAATAAATGAATTTAAAATTATTTCGTATTCACCACTTTATTAATATCGATGGCGATGGTTTCTTCATCAGGAATATATAGAATACTAAAAAATAATAATATCGGCTATAGAAAAATGATAAATGTAATATATACTTAAGGTGTTTAAATAATAACAATTATTTTGAATTTACAAAACATATTTTAGAAACCAATCATTCTTTCGATATAAATAAAGGTACCCCACTACCTTCAGCCCTATATTGGGAATGCCATAGCCTCACTGGCTCCAGACGGTTGGCGGCAGCTGGGACTCTAGTGCGGTACTCACAAAAAACAAAAACGAAAATTGGGAATTAATTAAAATTCTAATTATCCAAAAATTAATTTGATAAATCATCAAAATAATATTATTCGTTCCCCACTTCTGGAAATATTCACCCTGAAATCGATTATAGCACATGGTAGCGTTATTATTTAAAAAAAATTAACTTAACAACAATAAAAAATCTTCTGGCTGCGTTCCTGTCATTATTATCACCTAAATTAAATCGTCTATAGCCAATTTCATATTTAAGCATAAATCGGAGTAGTTTCCCACCGCATTACCCAATTTCGTCTTCAAGGAATTTGCGAAATGGTTTTTTACCATCAGAATACGAGGATAACATAGTGAACTATCTGTTCTTGTCATCAAAATTTGTCGTAGATATTCACATCTATTTATAAAACTCGGCAATGGTGATGATAGTAAAATATGTAACAAACCCCATTTCTTAGATTTAGGAAGATGCTGTGAAGAAAATCGTCAATGGTGATGATACTAAAATATGTAACAAATCCCCTTTCTTAGATTTAGGAATGTTTCTTGTGATGCTGTGAAGAAAATCGTCAATGGTGATAATAGTAAATATGTAACAAATCCCCTTTCTTAGATTTAGGGAAGTTTCTTGTAATGCTGCGAAGAAAATCGGTCATTGAAAAAATTTTGCGATAAAGCTGTTAATTTATTTTTGCGGATCAGCATAGAATTTTTTTTTTGTACACCGCAAATTCAGGATTTCTTTTTAGTTATTTTTGTTATCAAAGATCACCTCCATGATAGTATTCACGCATGTTCGATGAGTTTTGAAACTTTTTCTCGAAGTGAATACGAAATGAATGTTTTTAAAAACATATTTTTGGCACTTCGTATTATTTGGCACTGTAGTCACACAAAATGGGTTAAATAAAAAATATTAAACTTCTCTAAACACACTATCCGCTGAGTACTGGATCCATAATAAAATATAATTAGAAAACTCGAATGATAAAAACACGATTCAAAGAAAACATTTAATAAATTTTAAAATCAGGATTTGTTTGGAAGATTGTTGAAATGGAAAAAGTTCTGTTTAAGAACATTATCTAGTGTAATTAACGTAGTAGGATTTGAATGCTCAGAAATGAAACGTCATTAGGTGCTGTTTTGGTCAAGAATTTCAGGAAGAAATGCATTGTGCCAAAGTACAAAACAAAAGCCTGTAACTTTCGATCTTGTAAACTTTCCGCTTCCGCTTCTTCCGGCTGTATTAGTTTTTCCGCTGGAAATTCGCTTTCAAGATAACCAGCATCCTTCAATAGGGAATGGATCACAGTTCGTACTTACCCACTTCGTGTAAGCATACATCATTCATATCTTCACATAAATACAAATCTACTCATTCACTTTTATCATGAGGAAATCAATAATTAAATTATGTTTACAGTACCATAGAATCACAATGGAAATATTGAATTTCGGAGCTAATTTTCAATTTCACGTTGTGGCTAAAAATAAACAATAAGCTTTTTTAAAATTTAATATAAATCAAATTTAATAATGTTTTTATTAAGTTCTGCAAGGATTTTAGTTTTTCTTATTGTGACAGCCGTTTCGGTGTTCAAGGCCATTTTCAAACTGCGGTTAATCCATATAGTAACGACTTATTGACCGGTGAGTGGCTGAGTTGGCGTCGCGTTTGGGCCTCACCCAGGCGTCGTGAGTTCAACTCCTCGGATGGCTAAGTCCTCCATTACGACGCAAGCAACATCTTCCGCTTACTGTGATGGTGGTCGGAGATTCAAATTTCGTCAGGCTATTCGTAACCAGGGAATATTCGTCTTTCTTTTAAAAAAATACATGATTTTATTTACTCCCACCCAATTCAAATTTGGACGGGTTTTAAAAATCATGTTTTATTATCGATAAATCCGATTTATTTGCAAAATAATTAAAACTCTCTATTCTGTGAGGTTTTTATATTTATAATGTATTTTCTCCGTATTTAA